>JAJHUR010084339.1:0-14779 GCA_027495735.1 Lutjanus campechanus
TCAACTGTGTGTGTGTGTGTGTGTGTGTGTGTGTGTGTGTGTGTGTGTGTGTGTGTGTGTGTGAAAGAGAATCAATAGAGTGGAGAGATAAGAGGAAGAAGAGGACAGGTAGGCCCTAACGAGTGTATGTATGACCAGTGTAACAATTAGCATCAGCGGTGGGAGCTCAACCCACTGCTGCATCACTTCTGTTGAGATCTGCAGTAGGACTGAATGCCACAAATTAAGATCCGAGGAGTTCTTCCTAAAATCGTCTCTCTTTTTATTTAGAAATATACTAGCAGAATACCTGTGTGCACTTGTGTACACGTATGCGCCTGAAGATGTACTGAAAGAACGAGGCCTTCTCATGTTCTCATTAAGGCAAGTACACAACTGTTAGCTGTATACTAGCTGTATTCCATCCTTAAACTGTGGTCATTACTGTCATACAACTGGATCATCTTCCAGTTGCAGGTTTCAGCTGGCAGGTCACTGGCTTTCTTTGTAATTGGTGGGAAAGTGTGACAAGAAAAAGTGACAGAGAAGACAGATGTAATGGACATGCAGAACATACAAATACAGACAATAACACAAAGCCGTTCCAATGATACGGGTAACCATATATTAAGAGATCAGCTTAGATCAGATTATGTGTGTGCGTGCGTGCGTGCATATATGAAGTAACCGATTATGCAATGTGATTATAAACCCCTTTACAGTTTGTAAACAATGAGAAAGCTGCGCGTGCGGAAGTACAGTGCACCACAACAGCTTGTCAATGGGCCGCTGCAAACACAAGCAGTTTTAATCACGTTCTCAGTCTAGTCAAGACTTTTAATAGCTTGCAGCCATAGATGCAATCAATTGCTCTGAAATGGTCACAATCCTGTTGGAAGTTTGAGCAATTTATATTGATTCTGAAGTATCATATACTCAATAAACAGATGTCTTGGTGATTTTGGTGCTGGTAAAATGTTTAATTCAACCTTTGCAGCTTGATAACTCGTCTGGATGACTGGGGGAGACCACTACTTCTGTTGCTTGAAATGCGTGCGCAGTTTTTCAATGACGTCAGCCATAAAAGGGTCTATAGTAGTGATATATAAACAAAGATGGTAATATTATAACATCATAATACCTTAACAATTGATGCATTAACTCTTTCCCCGCCATTGATGAGATATTCGGTCAATTGCTGTTTTCACTGTCAGGTGATAGGGGATGCTGTGACAGATCATCTGACAAAAATCTGCCACTCAAAGAAGGGAACTGCCAGAATTGAACAGCTGAAGAAGATGATGATGTTATGCAACATGATAACATCAGTGCTCAACTGCAGATCCACAGATTAGACCCAGCCATAGAACCTGGCCACAGAGCTAGGGCAAAGAGCAGGGCTCCTCGTGCTGCAGTCTACAGAATCCACAGCAGCCGGGACACAACAAGGCCACTCATCATGCAGCCTGCTGTTTCAGTGTTTCAGGCGGGGGGTGGAGACACACACACAGCCGTTAGCCACACTGGTGACAGTGATGTCACACACATAATATGAAGTGATAAAAAATGCAAAGTCAATATTCTGCTTAAAAATAGTGTTCTTTCACAAGAACACTATTTTTTTCAGGTTTTTTGGTCTGAAAAGTGGATTTTTTTGGTGCAACCAACATTCAAGTGCTTATTGAAAAAAAAGAATGAATGCTTGAAGCTTGAACAAAACAGTTTTTTTGTCTGAAACTAAAAGATCTGTTCTTTCTTTTGATATATTCCATGTTCCATGCTGAAAAATATGTGAATTTTGTCGAAAATGCTGGCGCTGGCTGGTAACTTTTTTTTTTTTTTAAATACACGGGCGTGAAAAGAGTTAAGAGGAGGAAAACAAGGGTCAAGTGCCAGTGTTTTGGTTGATAATAAGATCCCCCAGGGATTAGATAATAGTGACAATATAATAAAACAATATCATCATATTATAGTGCTATTATAATTACTGTATATTAAACACACACAAAAGAGCCAATACTGATAGCAGTTATTGGTGAGGAAACTAAAATTAAAAAACTAAAACTTTTAATTAGAAAATTAAAATGAATTAGATTTGCATACCCACCACTAAGAGCTCCAGTAGCTGCAACATGAAAGTGATGAACACTTTCATCAATTACTAGTTGTTTTTTTAAACTGTCAGAAAATGATGAAAAAAAATCAGTCAGCGTCTCTCAAAGCTGAAGATGACGTCCTCAAATGTCTTGTTTGACTCACAACTCAGTGATATTCAGTTTACAGTCGTCGTTACAGTCGTACAGAAGTTGAAATGAAATTTGGACTCTTTTCTTAAAAAATTTATTATTTATGAAAATAGTTGGCGATCAATTTAATTATCAATTAATAATTGATTCATTGTTGCACCTCTAGTTCATACACCTGGTTTCTATGTCAGCCTACAACTATTCAGTTGCTCATTAACAGTAAATTTGTTGAGAGAAATGAAGTTATCAACGTTTCCCATGTTACACATCTGTCTCACAGGAAGAAGAACAATTGCGAATCAGTTCTGAATCCTTCCAAATCCCACAATTCTCTCTGTTGGGTTGGGTTTTTGCCCATGCTCTATCACTGTCCCCTTTTTTCTCTTTGTTGATCCTGTTCCTTTATCAGCTCTTCCTGCTTCCTTTCAACTGGTGTACATACTACTCACTGCAAAATTTTGCCTGGAAAAAAACAGAAGGTTTGCATGATGTAAACGGTTTAGTCTGACTTTGTGGGGAATCCAACCTTGTGACAGGCATTTAGCATAACTATATACAATAGCCAATTTTCTCACACATGGTTTCATTTGCTAGTATGGGTCATACAGAGAGAGAAATGCAAATGCTGCAAAAACAAAACAAACAAACAAAATAGCTCAAAATTTTACAAGCTAAAAAAACTAGTACAGTAAAACTTAAATTTGTATTGAAATGTGGGTCCCTGTCCTCAGTAGTCTCAGTGCAGCAGCAGGTTGTGGTGCAGAAAGCAGCAGCTCTCCAGTGTGACGGCTGCTGTTCTTCTCAAAAATTGCAGAGACTTCAGTGAACACGTGCTCACAGACGGAGCAGACGAGGGTCATTATATAGTTAACTGTTGATCACTTCAACGTGCATTATTCAGGGACTCCCGCGGAGGAGCGACTGATTTAAAAGCCGTCGCTTTCGCCTCCATCGAGTGAAATCCCCAACGCTGTGACATTTTCAGGAGTGGGAAAGTGGGCAAGCTTGTCATACAAATACATCATATATCATTTAAATTCATTTGTTTTATCTGCAATGGCATAAAAAAACTAACAATTCTGATAAATGTAAAAAAGCTGAATATCAGATCCAAGAATGGAGGTGGCACCTAAAAACAACCACCAACCCTGACTTTACCATCAACAAACTAATTTAGCACCAACAAATATGGCTATTTCAGTGTTTTCCAAACTTTTCACAGTCCCATACACCTTCACACATTCAATGTTCAGCTACATCCACCCACTCTATTTTTAAATGTATATATTTTGGGGGCCTTTTTATGGCTTGAAGGCCAAAATGCACTACAAGCAATAATTTACACCCATCTATTGAAAATCATAATCACATGACCTATTCAAGTTTTATACATATTTTTTCTTATAGCTTTGTGGCTTTTTATGTCTTTAATGTTCCAGGACAGCTAAAGATATGACAGCACAGGGGGGAGAGAGTTGGGGAACGACATGCAGCGAAGGCTGCATGGCCCCCCATCAAACACCCACTCTTTTATGTTTTTTTAGTGCGTATAAGCCCCAACACAGGTTAATGAGAAGGATGTGCTTGAGAGAATGCACATAACTCTGCAATGTCTCCACACAAACACACACACACACACACACACACACACAGTCTGTGCCCGTATTTTGCAAATCATATCTTCTTTCATGTACCCCTACATCACTTCACATATCCCTGGGGGTAGATGTACCCCAGTTTGGGAATAGGGGAGCTATTAGATTGCCACAGAGAGGAGCATCTATAGGTATGTGCTGACTGAGGAGATAAATGAGAAGTAGACCACTGTATTATACTGTACTTCTCACAGGATATTTGCACACTTTTATAAATCCAATGTGATGTTTTTAAAAAAAAATTTAATACAACAAACAACTTGAAAACCCTCTCCACAGCAGAAAAAAAATCATATTAGGGCTGAGCAATACCTTTTAAAATCATGATATTAACATGGATATTTTTCTAATGTTTCTATACATTTCCATGCAAATTATATTTTATAGTATTAAAATGTTGTTGTTTTTTAAAGAAAACAACAACAGTTACATCAGAATGCTATTTTTTGATTCCAGCTCAGCATCTTTTTTATCAGTAAGTTGTATCACAGTCAACATACTGTACGTCTTTTACTGTTTTATGTGACATTTTCTCTTGCAGGGATTTAGCCATTTTAATGTTCACCAGCCCCGCCTGCAAACATTCTAGCAAAACAAGTTCCCCCCAACACTACATTACAAGGGCCCGCTCACTGCATCCTGTGCCTAATGATGATTAGTTTACAGAAATACAAACAAGTCAGAGCGTTTTTCCCCCATACCACAATGATAAAGAGGTCAGCCAGACCTTTTTCCAGCACTGGGCCAGAGATAAAACCAAGTGTGGAAAAATGTCTCACATCACATTCTGGTTAAGAAAGCTCAGAAATTACTGTATTTCTTAAGGAAACTTGAGAAGGCCAAATACCTGCACCAAGTTCTTTCTAACTTTTATAGAGGAGCAATAGAAAGCATCCTGACAAGAAACATCACCAACTGCCATCATGGGATGTGCATGGCTCAGAACATGAGGACTTTTCAGGGAGTGATTAAAACCGCCCAGATCATCACTGGGACCACAATACTGTGGTATCAAATAAATAAAGTATCCACTGCAGTACCACCAGACTACAGAGCAGCTTCTTTCCTCAGGCTGAGACTCCTCAACTCTGACAGTGTTCTATGTGTGCGTAAAACAAAAGCTATTTTGGTCTCTCTTTCTTACAGTTAGCTTCAAGTCCTTCATTTGGACAGTTAAGCAATATTCCCCAACTCTGCAAATTAATAGCCTACAGACATGGCTATCAAAACCAAGTTGGTTTAAGAAAACTGAGCAAGACAAGTCCAAGTAAAGAGTCTTAATAAGCCAAGACCAACAAACACAAGTCCATGGCCGAGCTCTAACCAGCGCACAGTACTTTTTCATTGTTAAGTACTATTTCATTTTATTTCAGTTACATATCATATAACATTAAAATCACTTTGGAGAATACAATGGCTTTAAACAATCAGAATTAGGAAATCATCAGTAGAGAAGTCTTTTCTGTAGCAGGCAGTACAATGACATATCTTGATAATGTGAGATACATTACTAGCAAAAAAAAAAAAAAGGCTGGTGAGCTTCCTTTAAATGCAGGTGAGTTTGTGCTACATGCTGACTGTACCACTGGAAACAAACTTTAAACATAAATTAATTAACTAACTAATTTATTTATTTTTCCCTAATTGGTTGGACTCATGTCAACATGTATAAATTGCAGCACTAGAGTCATTCTGCTTTCATCACATGTATGAATGGGTCTCAGCAGAGAGCGAACAGATCCACAACACAAGCTGTGCTGCCATCAGGCCATTGGATTGCCATTAGGAATGTGTACTTGTGGTCATAGAACACTGTAAAAATGCTACAAAAATACATAGTTCACCCACTATTCAAGTGTTTCCAAATATAGTTCATACATAAGTAAATATACTCATTTTCATGTACGTTTACACTTATACCATAACTAAAAAAAAAATACTTGCTTGCATAGGAACAATTCAAGCAAGTAACTGTCTTTATTAGTCGTTCACATTTGGTAAAGTCTAACAAACAAAGACGTGCAAAGTAGTTAAGTTAGTTAGTAGTGCTAACTAATCTGGTGAGTCTGCACATAATGCTGTTCTCCTTTCCCCTGCTCTCAGATCCTGGCCAAGATCACAACCCTGTCCTTGGTGAGTTTGTTGAATAGTTTAACAGCACTTGCTTGGAACTAAATGTCACCAGAACCAGGGAGGTGTTCATGGGCTTGGACAAGCATGGAATGGAGAGGACTGCAGCCATAATTCACATCAAACCAGTGGATATACAGATACAGAGGTGATCATCAAAAAGTGCCAACAGCGTCAGTACTTCTTAAGAAAGCTTCAATCCTTTGGGGAAAGCAGGAATATCATTCACTACATTTGATCACTCAATCAAAAGCACAGTAACTTTCATATTAATCTGTAGGTTCCACTCTATTACATACAATCCAAAAGAAGAAGCACATCCACAGCAGAGTGAACACCTGCTCCAAAATCATACACCACCCTCTCTGTTCTCTGATTTCACTGCACCATCAGCAAATACTCTGGAAAGCCCACTCCATCCAAAAAGACCCCATCATGTCCTACGCAGGGCCTTCAAATGTCTTCCCTCTGGCAGGTCTTTACACTGCCCTGCAGCTAGGACTGACTGAAGACGGAAACCTTCATATATGAGGCTGTTCACCAATTAAACTCCAGCTTGCCCCCAGCCCCTTCCTCGTATCACACCTGGGACTAACTTCCACACATACAAGTCTGCCACCAGCCTTTGCCTATCCCCGACACTTTCAGACTCTTAAAATAAACTGCATATACTATAACTGACAATGTAGGCTCCTAGCTAACGTTAGCTATGTGAATTTCTGAACACGCAGGTTTTGGAGCAATAATTATGCTGCCATCCATCTTTTTGAGAGACGTCCCTGCTTATTTCAGTGAGACAATGCCAAAACACTGTGCACGTGTTCCAACAGCGTGTCTTCGTAGTAAAAGAGTTCAAGTACTAGATTGACCTGCCTGGAGTCCAGACCTGTCTCCCATTGAAAATGTGTGGTGTATTATGTAGGGCAAAATACAACAACAGAGACCCTGGACTGTTGAGCACCTGAGGTCATATATAAAGCAAGAATACTACAGAAAGCTTCAACAATTACTTTCCTAAGTCCCCAAATGCTTGAAAATCTTTTAATACCACAATTTTAACCACCAGCCCTAACTGCTAGTGTAGGTAGTTTCTCATGTTTTCTGTGAGCAAAAAATAAATTATTTAATAATGAACAAAATCAGCTAAATGTAATAATTAAGTTAGTTGTAACCAAGAAAGGTGCTTGAAGAAACACAACACTTGATTTACCATGTGTCCTGATCTCACCAGCTTTTTACTCACTGTACAGATACTGATCATCACAGCGTTCACATCAGTCACTCTGGCCTTAAATCTAAATTGAATCTCCCTGCAGCCAGCTATAATACCTGTTCTCCCCTCTACTCTCATGCACCATTACAGCTCAAGGACCATTTGCCGTTATCACTGCCCTCTCCTATTGAAAAGGTATACCAAAGTACGTCTGACGGTGTCATGCCACAGTTTCCTAAAAAAAAAAAAACCTGATGAGGTACATCACTGTTTCCAATTCTGAATTCTCCTCTTGTTGATTGATGTATATATTGCTATGATAAGACATCTAAGGTGTTTTCTGATATGCTCCTGAATATTACACACTCCCGACTTCACCTCTGTAACCGCTGTAACCCTGCATTTTTGTCTTTTCCATGTATTTGAATGGTGCCTCTTGGTCAAGGTGCAGCACTGAGCTTCAGCTTTCACAGCATTTTCACCTCTTTAAAGAGCACCTTTGGATCATTTACTACATCATGGTTCCCATGCGGCCCAAATACTTGATCTAGTATATTCTGCTTTTTTTTGATAAACTGTTCTCAGTACTAGCTGAAAAAACTCGACAATGCAGTGAATGTACAGAGGAAAAAGCTTGCAAATGCCTGAGGAGTGGGAACTGTAGTAGCAGTGCAACCCCTGGCAGTATTGGCATGAAGCATTAGCACACAGTTGTGCTAATAATGATGAGCCTGCTCAAGATCACAACATTCACTTATTGTTCCCACTTTATTCTTCCGTGAGAGAAACTTCATCCATGATAATCCAAACACAATCAAGATTTCACATAGATTTATCAAGGTTGTGTTGCTACACTCACAAATCGTCAACACAAAATGAATATATCATCTTTTAAAGTCTGCGTAAAGCAGTAATGAACATGTTTTGAGTCTGTCACAATACAGAAAGATGTATTAAACACCCAGCCAAATTTGAGTGCATAAAAAGTATATGAAATTAGGTTTTAAAATATTTTAAAAAACAGTTTACCCTGCTCTGTCCTCTCCTCCGTCTCAAGTGTCAAACACAACTACAGCCTGAAACTTTGATGCTCCAGCTAGCAGCTTTATTTGACTTGTACAGACATGTTTGTGTCACCAGAGCCAGAGGACTGTGACCTACCCGAGAATCAACCTCGCTCCTCTGCAACAGAATGGTAACTGTTATCTTCTGCACTGGGTTGTTGGAACTGAAGTGAGCAGCGCCTGCCGGGGTGATTTGGACTGAAAAAGTGGCTAAAGATAAGTTCTCAACCGACAGCAGTCGGTGCTTTTGTGAGTCGGTTCACTGGTGGTGGGTGAACAAAACTACTCTAGTTAATATAATGCGAGGACATGTATGGCTCCAGTGTCCTCAAGCCTTGATTTCTACAATTCAGTGCGACAGTCTTTTCACTATTTCATCAACTATTTTCTGACATGTACATATATTAAAGACAAATTTCTTAATTTCCTTTAAACAGACTTAGTATGTCAGTATGTGGAACTTAGAATTTGTGTCCACCTGATGAACCTAAGTCCAATATTCACTCTCATTTAGCTAGGGCTACACAATTAATCACAATATGTCTAAGTGCAACATCCAACTCACAGAACCAGAACCAAAGGACAATTTTTTGAAAAAGTAAAAATGTGTGAGAAAACAGCATTATAATGAGCTACTGTAGTGCTGCAGAGATGACCTGACCTCAAAATCTTGTTCTCCAGATGAAAGAAAACATGTTTGGTTTGGAGACAGCACTACTGAAAGTTGTAAATGACTTAAGAATTATTGTTGATGCAAACAGTGTGGCTGTCCTACTCTTGGACCTCAGTGTGGCATTCAACACAATTGATCACAAAATTTGAACTGACAGACTAGGTAAATGGGTGGGTCTTTCTGACCGTGTACTAGTCTGGTTTCAGTCTTATTTAAGAGGTGGACAGTTTCTTGTCAGTTTAGGTCATCATGTATCACAGACTTATTCTACGGATGCATTCTCGGACCTGTTTTGTTTTCATTATATATGCTTCCACTTGGAAACATCATTAATCACCTCTGTGTTAATTACCATTTTTATGCTGACGACACACAACTGTACATTTCTGTCTCACCAAATGATCCCAGTGCACTACACACACTTATCGCCTGTCTCACTGACATTAATGTTTGGATGAGCAAGAACTTTTTAAAGGTAAATGAGGACAAAACTGAGATTCTTCTAATTGGACCAAATGCAGAAAGAGAAAAACTGCACTCAGTGCTTGGTGGTCTTAACGGACAGATTAAAAGCAGCATCACAAATTTAGGAGTGATTTTAGATTCAGATTTAAATTTTAATTCTCATTTTAACAACATAATTAAAACTTTCTTAGAAATATTGCTAAAATCAGACCCTTTTTAAGTCAGAAGGATGCAGAAATTCTCATCCATGCTTTTATATTTTGCCGCTTAGACTACTGCAATTCGCTTTTTACTGGCCTACCCAAAAAGTCACTAAAGAAACTACAGTTAGTGCAAAATGCTGCTGCCAGAGTTTTAACCAAAACAAAGAAAACTGATCACATTACTCCACTTCTTAAAACACTTCACTGGCTACCCATCACTTTTAGAATTGATTTTAAAGTTCTTTTACTTGTTTATAAAGCTTTGAATGACCCTGTTCCTCCATACATTAGAGGTCTTCTCTTCATTTTATGTTCCAGCCAGATCACTGAGGTCCTTCACTACTTTTCTTTTAAATGTTCCTCATGTGAAAACCAAACATACTGGTGTGAGTGTCTTCTGTTTTGCCCCCGAACTGTGGAACTCTTTGCCTTTGGACAAAGATTAGATCTGCAAGCTCTCTCTGTATTTTTAAGAGGAAAGTAAAGACCTACAGTATGTTTATAGTCTGGTTTTTAACTGGGAGTAATGTTATAATCGTGGTCTTCTAACCTCAGTCATTAGGTTTTTTTATATTCTTTATCTTGGGGTTCCTTTTACTTAATTCTAATAACTTTAATTTTATTGTTGTACTGTTGTAATTTTATTCTTGCATTTCTTTTATTTGTTTTTATTTATTTGGATTTGTATTATTCTTGCTTGTTTTTATTTGTTTCCTGTTTGTTGTTTTAATTTTGTGAAGCACTTTGTATGTTTATATGAAAGGTGCTGTATAAATAAAGCTGGGTTGAGTTGGTTCAGACCTCAATAAATATCACATCATCATGATTGTAATAGTTTTTTTTTATTGAACATGAAAATTCTCATGCAAAACTTAACATTTCCACTAATCACAATGCATATCATGATCGCAATTTCAGTCAAAAATAATCGCAATATGACTTTTTTACTAAATCGTGCAGCCCTACTTTTAGCGGTGGGTTTGCTCTCTTACCTACTCCTGAGGGAAATACCTGGCAGCTAATGCTCCTCTATGTTCACCAGCTAGTCACTAACAGTTTGCTGTTTGGTGGTGAGCAGGTTAGTGTCCAGTGATTTTTTAACTGAAAACAGCTGTCTGCTGTGGCTTAAATGGTACGAGAGTAGTGAGTATAAACCAAAACGTTTAAAGTTGTGGCCAGACAGCTAAACGGTGAGCTTAAACTCACTACAAAGTTCTGTAAAGCCAATGGAAGCTGGATCATCAGAGACCTCTTTAATATTGTCACACTGTTTTCACATATTTGACACATTACTATGAAAGTATTAATACTAGAAGTACCTGAAAACCAAACAAATACAGACGCCTCACAGCAGTCAAATACTGTCAGTCAAGAATAGTGGTTCAATGATGCCATGGAGTCATGAGTTTGTTCTTCACTCTTTCGTTACCATGCCTGCTGTGACACCGCTCACCTGCTGTTGCCGTTCATACAGTATTTCATAACCATACCTCCACTCCAGCATGTAGGCTCTGAGTGTGTGATGGCCAATGAGAAAAGTTATTACCATCACTCCCCGATCTGTTATGCTGAGCTCACCGTTTCCTTTTGAGGAGTGACTAGGTCAGAGCCTTAAACATCAAGGAGTAATGATCCATTAAAGGTTGGCAAACTGATATATCAGTACTGGCGTAAAGGTCGACCGATAAGTAATGTTGGCAAAGAAATGCCAGTTACGTTTTAGGTCATTAAAAAACTGTGTCTCCATAACAGAGTTTATCCACCAGTTAGTCACCTCACTCACTAGCTAGTGAGCTAGCTTGTGCTACAGCAAGAGACACACTGTGGTTTTTGAAATGTTGTTGGCACAGATTAACAGAGAACAAGCCTCGCCACAATTATGTAAAGTGTGGAAGCATTTTATACAAAGATGCAGAAGTTTGGCTCTTTAGCTCCACAAACTGGACATGAGTTATCACAGTAAGACAGCTGCTCCGCACAAGTGCTGGAAGTGAGCGAGCGACCCGTCCTCCTCCTGCTGCTGCATCGTCCTGTTTACATTCTGTCAGCACCTAAACACCATACATGAGGATTATCAACATGTGGAATGTGTGCCTGTTAGTAGAAGTCAGAGATGTCTAGATGTTTCTTCATCACGCCCTTGTTAAAAGTGATGTCTGCACCGCTACTGTTAATTTTACACCATGCATCATCTAACTGTTATTCTACCATTTTGTACTTTCTGTTCACTTTATCAGCCACATATCAGACAGAAATGGCTACAACTAACATTACACACTGTCTGTAATTCATTTCTTTCAACAGAAAAATGACAAAAAGTATTGTGTTTGGCCCACAATGATGCAAAAACACACTGCCAGTAATCATCTTATCTGCCTATGACTCCAGTGATGAAGTAACTACATGTCATAACCAGTTAAAGTCTGAAGTCAAAATACTAAGTGACCAGTTCAGTGAAGGGTTGACAGTGATTAGTGATTAAATTAAAATGAATCACAGCTCCTTTTGAGGTCCAGTATATTTCTGATCAGGCATCTGACATAGAGTCTTTTAAATAGAGTAGAAATTAGACCACCTTTAAAATATGACACAATTATCATAATTCCAATGTGTCTGTTTTTCAGGATTATGATTGAATAAAATATTGAAATGTTAATATTAAAGTTTTTGAGATGTTTTTTAGGTAAACTGTTATATAACTGAATAATAAAAATAAGTGTTAGATTAATCAAATTAATTGATAGATTAAGTGATTAATCAAAAAAGATTGATAAATGAATCATTTAAAAAATAATTGTTAGGTGCAGCCGTAATGCATATTTACAAAAACAATAGTGTGTCAGTTTGAACATTAAATATCTTGTCTTTGTACTTTTTTCAACTGAACTGAGGTCAGTTTAACTTTACCTGTCACAGAAAAACAATTTGAGATAAAACACGCAGTACTACTACATTACTGCACTATTACACTCTACACTATGCCCTGTAGAAACGATGATGGAACAGCAACAGAACTGAACAGACGCTGGGCTCAACAGCCATGATTCTATGTATGATTGAAGACATCATTTCAATTACTGTCCCATAATTCTACTTTGCTTTTAAAGCCCACTTAACAAAGACGGCACAGCAGCAGGTATCATGGTCATGTGAGTGTTCGATGGCAAAAAAGCAACACTGATGTTGAGCCATTCACAATCACTGATGATGGCGGTCACAAAATAGAGGCTTGCTTCAGCCTGTAAGAGATAATAAGCCCACTACAGATGAGCTGTAATCAACAACAGAATGAAGATGGACAAGTGGCTAACATGGGGAAAATCATTTGTTAAACAATACGACGTGATGAGCCAGCACTATTCAAGCTAATGGAAGGCTGGAGCCTGTCCCAGCATGTACTGTGACATCCTGGTCACCACACCATCAGAGGGCTGACACAGAATGACAAAAACTTGTATACACTCACCTTGGACATGTTAGAGTTGGCTGTCTGTCAAATCAGGCAGATTTATATTGAGTTCTTCATAACTCTGTACAGCTGTTTTCTCTCCTGTGTCAGCCACAACAACTAAAAGACTGAATGTAAACAACACCCTCTATTTGATACATCTGATATCAATGATCAACACATCAGCTGAGAAGAAACAGGCTCAAATTTCGTTTGTATCATCTTTTGTACAAGCTCACTGCATATCTTGGTCACAGGTCTTTAATAAAAACAACTGAAGTGATCCTTATCAGAAGTGTTTGTCTAGGGGGGGCTCTGATGAGTCCTAACCAGCTCCTGCATAGTTTGTCAAAATACTTTGGCAAACAACTTAAACATAATTCTCTCACCTATCCTGAATTTGATCAGAAAAGATCTGAAAATGACAGTGAGTGGTTCATGTTGGGAACTTGCAGATAAAAGCTGTCGGGTACAAAACACTGAAAAGGCTACCCTACAGTTTTGAAAATCACAGAAAATACAGAGAGGCCACAGATAATCTCATTAATTTCTGTCCTCTTTATTCAATTGGTGGGCATTGAGCCCTCTGAAAGTTTCCAGTTGCTGGATATACCCACCATCCTGTAGCTTCCAAACCCAAACCAGGAGCTCCACCACAGCCAATGATCAGTGGTCTAGAAATTTTCAAACAGGTTTGTTATTCAGCCAAATACCAGATTGGATCAGTAAGACTGAATTTTACTACTGGGTGTCACAAATGACTCAGCCACTCCCAAGTAGAATGGAGTCACAAGGCAGTATGTTTACTACAAGTTCTGTAAAGGTTTTGTAATGTAAAATTTTGTTTTTAATTTGAAAGTGACACAGGAAATGTTGATTGTTGTTTGCATTCACAGCCAAAGAAAGATTAAATCGAAAGCAACTGGACTTGTTCAAAAGTCTTTTCTGAAGACGTTTCGCCTCTTATCCAAGAAGCTTCATCAGTTCATGCCTGTCAGACTAGTCAGAGCTAGTCTTACAATGACCTGGACGAATGAGAACATTCACGGACATTTGCATTCACAGTATAATGCAGCAACTTTAACGGGGAAACAAGAGCAGAACACAACAAGGCTTCATACTTCCCTTTTCACCTGCTACAACACTGACAGACTATAGCTACCTCGCTGACATAGCAAACAGGGAGAGTAATATTAGAGTTATACTGAAAAGATAAAATGATGGGGTCATAATTTATTAACTTTCCAGCAAAGTATTTCACAAGCTTGTTAGCAAATTAGCTCTGCAGCACAGTCTGCTTAGCTGTGATGTGCACTCTGCTACAAGTGCTCCAGAGACTGCCCACATTTCCCATAATGCCTTCTAGTGCAAACAGCAAACTTAAATTACTCAGCAGTTGCTTTTTCAATGTGCCGTTTTGTGTTCCAATTGCAAATACTGTACTGTATATGTAACTTTTTGTTAGGGATGCACGATAACTGTTTTTTCCCACTGATACCGATAACCGATAACTTCCTGCTTCTCATAACCGATGCCGATACCGATAACATTTTTAATAGTTTATATATACACCTGAGGTAAAGAAAGGCAAAGATGTAGTGAGTAAAGATGAATTTAACATTATAACTCTGCCTCTGACTTATCAAAATAATGTAACATACATCACTAGTGTTGTAATCACAACAAAAACAAGAAAAGTTATG
>JAJHUR010084340.1:0-15879 GCA_027495735.1 Lutjanus campechanus
GGGGGGAAAACTCGCACTCCGTTCGGCGATTTCTGGCACGGGGTGGTGGGAGCGCTGACGAAGCCCCCGTAGGAGCCGTATCCACTGTCCGCCTCACTGTACAAACTCATTTTATCCAAATCCAGGTAGTCATAGTCGGAGACGCCGGATCCAGAAGCTCGGCTGCTCTGTGGGGACTCCGCGTCGGGGGTCTGGACGAGAATATTCCGAGCACAAGCCAGGCAAATGTTGTGGGAGCAGGGAAGGATGATGGGCTCCCGGAAAAAAGAGCCGCAAACAGGGCATTTCAACTCTTCCTCCATTTCATCCATGGCTGCTGTAGCTGTGAGGTGAGAGATTCCTCCGCGGAGTGCAAACACAAACAGGAGAAGTTACAGGCAGCGGAGTCTCGGCTGATCAGTCTGCTGCTCTGTTCGTGCGTAAGCGGAGCTCCAGTCGCGTCCTACTGCGAACACTGCAAGTGCAACCTTGACCAGAGGAGAAGCATCAGCATCGTGGAGGCAGACCAACAGATACCGCTCACTCTTCACCAATCAGCACACGGCTCCAGCTCAGAGGGGGCTGCCATTGGACAACCACTGGATTCCAAACAACCATTGGATAACTGAGCTGTCAGTTTGGAGAGGGCTCGTTAATGAGCTTTACATCGAGATACAACAGATAGAGGCTACTACTGTCTGAAGACGTTAATGAGCATCTAATACCTACCATTGTTTAAAGGATTATACGGAAAACAATGCAAGACTGTCCCTTTAAATACCGCATAAATTAATATTAATTAATATCATGATTATGGGGTAAAAATATTAGCTCAGCTGCAGATTTTTCCTTTTATATCTGGCAAATGAAGCAAAGAAAATAGTGTGTATTGTTGGAAGAAAATGCTCTCTTAAGCTGATTAGTCTGGCGATGTAGTTCCCCTAACACAATGTAAACATATTTTTTTTAAAATAAGTACAAGTCCTGTATTATTAGCAAAATGTATGTAAAAATAAGATTTCAGAGTTCATGCATTGAATTATTACTGGTGAATTCATGAATAGCATACTTTTTAAGTTAACTTCTTTGCCTTCTGCTGGGTTTAATTTCTAGAAGTATAATAGTTTTTATAGAATAATTTCATATTTAATGCAAAATCCTCATTAGCAAAGTAACTTTATAATGTAGCGCTGCAACTAATGCAAGTCTTTCTGGGTAGGTATGTACTTGATCCCAAGAGAAATGTATAATTTTAAGACCACTTTATGGGGATACAACATATTTTATTAGCTCATTATATATTTTATGCAAAATCCTCATTAGCAAATTAACTTTATCACTCTAGGCAGGCAGGTAGCTTTGCAGGAACTTTATTGATCCCAAAAGAAATCTATAATTTTAGGAATTATTCTATTCATAGGAAATCAATATATTTTATAAGCTCATTACAGATTTTAATGCAAAATTGCACGATAGATAGATAGATAGATAGATAGATAGATAGATAGATAGATAGATAGATTATTGATTGAATAAAAGAATAAGACAAAAATATAGCAGTGAAGTGATCAGTCTATAGTCTCCAGAGCTACTACAGAGGACTGTCACTGTGACAGCGAACACGCTAATGGTGGTTGGGTAAAGTAAGTTATTTGCATTTTAACAGCATCGATTAATCAATTAATTGTTATGAAATGTCAAAAATGAATGAAATATGCCCATCACAAGCACAAACCCCAGGGTGACATCTTGAAATGGCTTGTTTTGTCAAAAAAACTGTTCAAAACTACTAAGATATTTAATTTACAATCATTTAAAAGAGAAAATATTTATATTTTACATGCTGGAGCTGGAACTAGTGAACGTTTGACCCTTTTGCTTGATGAATGACCTAAATGATTAATTGATTGTGAGAACTGTTTTCATTATTGATCGACTGACAAACTGTTTCAACATCATACAGCTGTCAAATAAATAAAGTGGAGTAAAAAGTACAATATTTCCTTCATGCAGAGGAGCAGATTTGTAAAGTAAATTACCCGTTAGGCCTGAAATAGTAAATTTGTTTTCAGTATTAATTGTTTGCAGTATTGATACTCTGGCACCAGCTGTACTTTCTGACTCTTTCCTCTCTGACAGCGAGTTGACAAACACGTCTGCGGTTCCCACATGGTTCCACCTCCTCTCACTTACTCACAGTCCTGTTTCCTTCTCGTCACTTTCTCATTTGCTCGGGTTTAATATCCGTCGTCATGTTATGGACTCGTTATATTTATCTTTTCATTCAAGTCTAATGTTTTACGATCTCAGTGTTGAGTGAAATCTTCCCTGTATTGAATATTGATATTTTTCAAAGTATTGTATCGATTAATCTGTCTATCATTTTCTTGATAAATCAATCAGTTGTTTGGTCCAAAAACTGTCAGACAAAGGTGAAAAATGTCGATCGCTGTTTCCCAAAGCCAAAGGTGACGTCCTCAAATGTCTTACTGTCCAAAAGGAGTAAAGAAACCAGAATATATTCACATTTTAGAAGAGAATTTGGACATACTTTCTTAAATAAAGCCTCAGAATGATTTACTGATTATTGAAATAGTTTGGGATTAATTAAATTGTTGACAAATTAACTAATCATTGCAGCTATTACCATGGCTCAAAATTGTACTTCCTTAAATTTTTTGACTGACAGCTACAGGACAGACTATTTTAAGATTGCTTTAGCTGGAATCTGCATTAAAAAAAAAACAACACAGGCAGCTTTGTGTAGCTGCTGCACTGTATAAACTTGCAGGATTTGGCTTGTTTGTTTATTGGAAAGCTCCTCTTCCGGGCTGCTGAGGGAGCAAAGATCACTCCTGGAGGAGATTGAAAACATGGAAACTGACACCTTGTGTGATAAGATAAAGCGGCAGCTCTCCACTGCACTCAAAAGAGGTTTTTTTTTTCTTTCTTCAGTATCCAGAACCATCTCCATTTCTATAGCCAAAATACCTCAGTCATCTCTGAGACATCCATGGCAACGTGAACTCCTACTTTTAGTTCCTCAGTGAGGCTGTTGATAGGCAAATTAAATGCAATAATCCCATTTTACGGAATGCCTATTTCTCAGACCCGCGGAGGGCAACGTGAGGCCACTCACTGTGATTACATTTGCATATTTTGTAAAGCAGTTTGAGAATGGGAAGAGCATTAATATGGACGTCTTTGTCTAATAAAGATAATCAGTCTGGCATTCAGTAATGTGTCCAAATGCATTAAAGCGCAGGGTGGCTGATAAACATATCAAAGAGCAAACGTGAATAATCTCATTGAGATCAGTGATAATGTTTATTCAAAGCAAATGTATTTAGGGAAATTAAAAGAAAACATGTATTTATGGTTGGCAACAGAACTAATAATTATACATTTATAGTTATCCCTTACGCCTGGTGGGCATCGTGCAATCACTTGTGTTTGTCTGTGCACGAGCTGAAGCTTGTCCACAGCTAATCTCGCATACTACTTGATGGATCAGCCTAATTCTTTTTGTGCACATTCACAGCTGTATGCTGAAGGACCCCTGTGATCAACAATCTTTGATAAAACCTTGAAAAACCCTTTTTTTAAGCCTCCACGCTTGCAACAGCCGTGGCCAGATGCTTTATGTTTTTGGGTCACCCCATTCTTGTGAACGTGATTTCTCAAAAACACCTCAAAGGAATCCCTTCAAACTCGACACACTTGGACTCACGAATGAACTGATCAGATTTTGGTCAAAGGTCATCGTGACGTCACTTCCATCCCGCTCTCGTGAACACGATATCTCAGGAACGTTTGGAGGGAATTTCTTCAGACTTGGTACAAACATCCACTTGGACTCAAAATTTTGGTCGTCAATGGTCAAAATAACTAACTCAAGCATTTTTATACTAAATATGACTAAATTGAACACAAGCAGGGCTGCAAACTAAGTAATTAGATGTAACTAATAACATTTCAAAATAAATATAATGATTATCCATTACAGTTACAGTTGAGAAAACATATTTAAAGCTACTACAAGGAGTTTTTAACTGGTTATGAGACAATCTCAGTTTAATACAGGTATGACCGATGGACAATCCATGAGAAGATCAGCTATTTCTATACAGTTACTCTAAATTACTGCCTGCCACCAGGTCAGATTCTCCATGAAATCAGATGAAAACAGCCTGTGTTTACACTTTCCAGTAAGTCCTATGTTAGCCAGTTAAAAAGAAGCAGGAGGAGGAGGATCATTTTACTCCTGACATTATATTTTGTGGTGTGGTGCTTTTCTCCACAGGGGGCTTCACAATCAACAACATATTAAAGTTCCTGGAGCAGCTTTAATTAAATTGCGGTCACTAATCAAAAATGTTGGATAATTACAAAGGGGTTACATCCAAATATGTTTTGCAGGATGTCTGGCAGAGATCTGCACTTTATAAAATGATCCTCATGTAAACATGCACACTTCCACTGTCATTAGATATAATATGTTTAATTTTTTATCAGAGCTGATAATGTTTCTGCTCATAATTCTCTAAGATTTGTGAATATATACAACAAATGGCAAGTTTATCCATGCTAATATTTGCCTGGATTTAACCAAATACAACGTTGATTCAAACCAAATGTTTGTAACAAGTCCATCAGCTATTTTTGGACGCGTGCATGCTGACGCCTCCAGCACGATGACATTGTTCTCTGTGTAATCTCCTCAGTTTGGGGCCACACTGCATCTTCCTGTTTGCTGCCTTCGAACAGAGAAGTGGCCAAGCCTTCCAAAATCTATTTCATCTTCTCTCTTTTTGCGTCGGTGCCAGCTCGCTCCCGCTGCCAGGACGCACACCAGGCAAGCTCTGAGAGAAAATCTTCACAGATTTCTTTTTACTTTTCTGTGATCGTGTCCCAGAATGCTCCCGACTCTGTGATTAAGTTTCAGGGTTTTTTTGTTGACCTCATGTACAGTAACGTAGACGGGGTGTCATGAGGACAAATGTAAATTAACTGTTGTGTGACAAGGCAACACAATCAGCAAACACACAAAATCAAATTAAAGAGGAAAAGGACATCAGTTTGGAAACAATGGGTCCTTGATTACAGACAGTAATGTCAGTATACAAAAACAGGCCTCTCATTTCTAACTGGCGACCATCGATTTTGCCAGCTGACATGACAGCTGGCAGGTTCTTCAGCTGTAGCTCACTAATTAAAGTTTCCATTAAACAGCTAGCGGGGTACTTATTGCTTACGTGATTCCTGCAAAACAAGAAGCTAGGGTGGGATGTGTTGCAGACATTGAGTGGCATTGACAGTAGCCAGTAGTGGTCTACGTTATGGCCCACACTCTTAGCGCACGGGGTCCAATTAGCTGATTCTTCCTGGTCTGGGAACTTTAATGAACACAGCCTGAACAAGGCAGCCTCCGAGATCAATGCAAGCCAAGTTGATGACAACAAATAGGCTGCAGTACTGAGATGATTTGTTTACTGGGTTTGGCTCCAACACCCTGAGGCTGAGTCTTGGCTAATCAAGCTAAGGGCAGTTAGTGGGTAGCTAACTTACTTCAGCAACAAGTAAAGCTAACTTGCCATCAGAAAACTCTGTAAATAACCTTGGTACTGTATTACCTGTCGGTCTCAGAGGCTGGGTTTGTCCTGGTGACTGGATGTGTTCACTGGAAGGCTGCTGAGCCTGGTTCTGTTGCCTGCTAATGGCAGCCAACAGTTATGGTTAGCTACTTTAGTAACATGTAAGCGGCTAAAGCTATCTGTCCATCAGGAGGCTCTGTAATGAAATAACTTCCATGCTCTACGACGTCATAAGCGAAAAAGTGTGTAATTGGATGCAAACTTAGTGTGTGTAGGATGCGTTTTGAATCATTTTCAAGGAAAAGACAAACTCTGAAATACTACCAAAAATACCAAAGAATACCTGCAAAACAACATTTTTGTCATTGTTGGGGCATAAACTGGCATATAGGGGATCTATAGTGCAATACGTATGTGATTTATTTATTTATTTTTTTAAACTTCATGGGAACTTTAAGCTAACGTTAGCCTAATGAGCTGTTGAAAACATTTTCCAGCTGACTTGTTTTAAAATGAGAACCCAGCACAGAGGGATATAAATATGTCTGAGGCTGAGGGGCTTTTATTCTCAGGCATGGTGCAAAGCTATCATAGCTAATGTGAAAGCACCCTAAAGCTACATGTCCCAGGCAAAACATTAGCATCCTCACCAGTTGATGATCCATGTAGAAGACATAAAAGTAAAGAAAGAGCTTTGTTCATGTAGGCTATTGCAATTTAAAGATAGTTGGTCCTATAACTGATATGAAAAAAGATCAAAGTCAAACTTATTTACCAACATACCCTGGTTAGCTGCTTAGCTAACATACTTAGACAAGCAAGACAGGGGACAGATTTATACTTGATTGTCTAAAATAATGGCGGCTTGCCTGGTTGCAATATTTCTTGTATTACAAGTTAACAGTAAAATATTTTTCTGAAACCATTTAGGTGAGATATAAACAATGTATTAAGAGAATATCGATCCATATTTGATCTGAAAGGGATGTCTGGGGTACCCTGCTGGAACTGTTAGCTCTGCGACCCAACTTTGGATAAGTGGTTGAAGATGGATGGATGGATGGATGGATGGATGGATGGATGGACTGCCAGTTTGACAGGTTGATCTGTGTTTCAGGAGGCTCAGCTGGAAACCAGAAAGACAACGGTGGCCGCCTGGTCGCAATCTGTCTCATATTACAACTAAACAGAACACTAAAACATTTAAACACAAAACACTAATCATTTTAGGCAAAATAGGCAATGCATTTGATCCATTATTGCTCAGCTCTGTCTAGTTTGACAGTTTTGTGAACCCTCTGTGATGCACTAGACGGACTCACTGAGAATCACATGGTAGCCCCTCCCTAAAGCATACCCTGCTTTATCGTCTATTTTACTCTAAATGGGGCCATGATTTACAAAATGAAAACGTGCTGTATAAATCAAGTGGGACATAGTTGCTAAAGGCTTCATAGAATCAGACAAATCTTTACAGCCAGTGGAGTCGCCCCCTGCTGGCCATTAGCAAGAATAGTTTAAGACATTTCCACTTTGGTTTAACTTTTCAGACGTGAAATCTCTGTCCACCATTTAGAAGGTTTTTGAATGTATTGCATCCAACCCTAAGATCACATTTCACTGAACCTCTAAATTTGCAGACATGTCTGCTCTTGTGAAGCTCGTTTATGCGTCAGTTCATTACTACACCTTCAATGCTCTTTACGCCAAAGAAAATATGCCTCATTGTTAGTTAAAGCAGCTTTCAGCCCACAGTTCAATCGTCCTGCTCGGAGCTCACATAGTTTATTGGAGTCTGCCCCTCCATTGATAAAGGATGAAGTGCCCTTTGTGTGTTGCGCTGAGTCTATTAACTCTTCTCAGACTCCCTCTGCAGCCCCAGAGGCATCAAGTCATCTGTTTAAAGAAAGCACACAGACTGCAGACAGGAGCTTTACGGTACACAGCTCAGACTAGATAGGAATCTCTATGGGACGAAGTGATATTGTCAAGATATGAATAGAAGCAGCTGCTGCTTTTGTTGCTGAGCTCTGGCTTGAGAAAAGTTGTGGTTTCTACAACTCTTTAAAGGAAGAAATAACTGTAATTTGGGGGAGTGGATGGTTATACATCCAAAATTACACAGTGATGCAAACTTACTCCAAGTTTCTTTTGTTTTGAGTTAAAGGTATAGAAGTAGAATTGAAATGGCTTTATACTAAGTGAGAACTGTCAGCTGCATCCTGGTAAGAATGGATGTTAATCAATAGTTTTGCAGAAAATATTTGGATGCACAATGTTATTCTCTCTTTCTGGAATATCTCTGCATGGCAGTTGCATACAGTGTAGTTAAAGAGTGTGATTATGGCAAATGAACAACAAGGAAATGGACGATTGTCTTCCTCAACAAAGTCCAATGTTTTGTCAAGCCATCCATGCACCCAGACGTCCACTATACATTGACTTTCTTGTTCTATAACATCTGTAAATGTCAGATGACTTCTTCCTTTGCTTCACTCATAATTACCTCGACTGTTTGAGGTCTTTGTTGCTAGAAAGTAAACGTATGCTGTTTTGGGCCACTTGTTGAAATGGCTGACTCCGTCGTTTTTGAGGAGAGTGTCCAAATGAAATTTGCTTAAGGGAACTGAAACCAGAGATGGGGACTGGCGTTTGCGAGTTAGGCTGAAGCCGCACTTTAGTCGCACACACAGTGACTTGAGACTCGTCCTCAAAAGATTTGAGACTTGGGATTCATGAACATTTTATTTTTTACATTTTTAACACATTAACATTGGCAAACTGTCTGACAAGCTGAATGTCGTTCTCTCCCTTATTTTCATGCATAATGCATCTGGTGCACGCAGCCACGACTGTAAGCTGTAGCAACAACACCAAGGTGAACACACCTGTCATAACCTTTGGCTATATTACCTTCACTCAAGGCCCAAACAAAAGAATTGCTAAATACAACATCTGCAGTATCAACACGGAGGATGCTGGATTGACCACATCAAACTTTATGAAAACGCAGATGAGTCACTTTCTAATGTGGAAGTTCATGCTCAGCAAACATGTTTAGATTAACATCAGCTATTTAATGTTAACTGGCTATAAGTTTTGTAGCTACGGGAGATTAACTTGATGTGATCGACATTCTCTGAATATTATGAAAATACGAGTGAGTGTTTTTTCTGCTTGTTCGCATAGAGTGTTGGCTTTTAATCATCCACGTTCATTACAGATCATGTAAAGCAACAAAAAATGTGTGTTCTGTGTTTGTCATATCACAGAAACATGTGTTGTTAACCAATCAGCCAAATTTGAATGATTAAAAATCACTAAGTATAGAAATTTTTGGGTCTCAAAAATTTGGAGTTATCTCTGCTCTGAAACACTGAAGGTGTCTCCACCCCACAGTCTCAGTGTCAATTACCACTATGACCTGAAGACAACCTGAAACATGGACGCTCCATCTAGCAGTTTTATTGGAAATATCCAGACATGTTTGAGCCACCAGAACCAGAGAACAGTGACAGGATGGTTTATTTTTTTTTCTTCTGTGTTGGGTTGTTGGAACTGAAGTGATCTGAAGTGAACTGCTTGGCTGATTTGGGCTGAGAGTTAGTGAGGCACATTCATAACAGACTGTTATGGAGGAGATGGGTTGGGGAGGCAGTGTTGTTCGTGTGTTGGTTCATGGGGTTTATATAATGTTGGGGGACCATGGCTCCAGCATGTCACCAAGCCATTTTTCAGATCCACCCAAAAAAAATCCTGAACACAGAAATTGTGAGCAACGGTTCAACAGTTTAACTCTGCAGTTCAGTACTACATAGTTCTCTGTCTTTCTAACATGTATAATGTGTTTTGAAGAAAATCTGTTAATTTAGAGTAGATTATACAGTAAGATGTCATTAGTTAAGAGTTGACTTGGACCCTGGCTCAAAGACTTGTGAGCATCTCTGAAACTCTTCTGTTCCCTGCATGTTGGACTTGTAACGCAGCCATTCACCACTCCAAACAACAGACCGTTATTTATTGCCACGCTACACGCAAGTCACCCTGTTTCCTGCTTCCTGCTCAGGCTCTAAACATTGGCACTGGATGCAAATCATGACGTGCAGAAATGACCAATATGGGAAAAATCCCTGGGGATGTTTGTCTATTCATAGAGTGCGCTTGCAGTTGACAAAGTTCACTTTATGTAACCTTCAGAAACTACTTAGTCAAAGTTAGGAAGACGCTGTCTATAAAGATCACTTGCACTTCACTTCACCTCCTGTAACCTTTCCTTATGCAACAGTTTTCACATTATCACCATCTGCTAATACGGTTTACCGTAGCAGAACGAACACGTTGGTCGACAAAAGCCCAAAGTCACCGCTGACTCCCTGACATGTCAGTGTGATGCAGCATCTTCTGAAACCTCAAATGAATTCATGTTTATGGATTCAGTACCATCTGTGCCCTTCACGGTGACCCGAAAAATGCATTTTCCTAATGCAATATTTGCAAATTAGGCCTTCGGGGAGAAACTGGGACTGATGCCTTGTATTTCTGATTATTATTTTCTAAACTCAATATGCTCCTGAATTAATGACAGTAAACAAAACGCTGAGATGTTTTCTCTGTGGTTATTAAAGCGTAATTTTGGTCTCAAGATTGATATGCGTTATATTACGCAGAAGAGGTGGGAAGGTAGGAAGAGTGAATATAAAACAGTTTTACAAACATGGCCTGCGGGAAAAGTTACACAGGTCACATGAGCATTAGGCCACTCATCTGACCTTAATTCAAGGAAAACATAGAAACAAGGGATGTCAGTTTTGGTTAATTTTGCTTTCAGTAGCCTAAAACTAATTAAATAGTAACTAACTGGTTAATTTTTTAAGAGAAAATCCAAAAGAACATGAAATACAAGAGGTGCAACCCAGGTGCTTCTTCGTAATGTGGGAACATTACAACAAACAGTACTGGGCTACTAATAAACTGAAGAATAGCATCACAATTTACATCTGACTTTGTCACCTTTCTGGAGGAAATGCACCCACAGCAAGCTTCATGTAGCGCACTAATGTTTTTAACCTCAGACTATTCGCTAACAAAGCCATTAGCAGAGTGTGTGCATGCAAATTAAGCTATAGGCAGACATGTGTAAGTAGTCAAAAATATTCCCAGTGGTTTAATGATTAACAGTTAACTGCTGACATCACTAATGCAAACATTTTACAGCTTGTTCTGCGTACTAGTTGAAGGACCAGCGTGCAAGATTTAGGGGGCATCCACTGGCAGAATATGACAGAAATAGAATATTATATTCAGAGGTATGTTTTCATGAGTGTGTAATCACCTGAAAATAAGAATCATTGTGTTTTTTGTTACCTTAGAAAAAGTCATTTATATCTAAAGAGGGTGCGGGTCTTTTTTTCAAAGTGTGCCATGTTTATGTGCCACACCTTGTTCCTACAGTAGCCCAGAAGAGACAAAACAAAACACCGGCTCTACATACAAACTTTTGTGGTTTCGCAGCCAATGTAGGTTCTGCTACTGACTTAGAAAGGGAGGTTGAAGCGCGTGGTATTTAGTTGGTTGTAGGTCTGCCCCTGACTGATCTGAGGGCAGATTTTCCTTTTCGACCAGTAGTCGCCAGTTCAAGCCAGTAGGTGACTAGTTGTTGTTGTTTATGAAACTAATTTAATTATTTTAATGTATATTTTTGGGGCACAAATCAAGCTGCCTGTCAAATGCAAAGTGCAAAAAGGGTAATGACTCTGAGTAAAATCGGGGATAAATAACTTCCAGCTTCACAAAAACAAATACTTGCAGACTTATCAACACGATGGATGAGTGATACTCGCTAATTAACTCATTAAGTTACAAACTTGTTCCACGACTGCTTTGCACCTCCTGTCCCCACTTGTCTCCGAAGAGTCTTCATCGTTCCCAGAGTCAGAGTCCCGGTCGCAGTAACGTTAAAACACCTCAGGTACTGTATTTCCTGGTTGGAGGCTGTGTCCCAGTCTAATACCACCGCTAACTGAGCTAAATGGCTAACGGCAGCTACAGCACAGTTAGCACCAGTGCACCGGTGACTACCGTGTTGAATCTAACAGCGAGGCGCAGCTCCCAGATGGAATTTTAGTTGTTTTTTTATTTTTATTTTTTCTGCGACTTATGAATAAATTAAATCGTGGTCGACTTTAGCCTCTTTAGTCACCTATTAGCTGACAGGCCAATTTGATTGCAATTCTTCAACCTCTCTGCTACAGTAGATGCCAATAAATCCTGCACTTTGGTCCTTTTAGAAAACTTGGCATACATCAGCAAATGGAGTTTCAATTTGTAAATAAGATTATTCTAATTTTCTTTTTGGTCTATGGTCAACAAGCCTTTTTACCTTTTTCACTTGATGCAAATTAAATAAAAAGAAAATCAGAAAAACCTTCCCATTAATTTGTTTGTTCTTTTGGAGGGTGTCCAAACACATTTTAATCCTTACTGTCAAGACTTGCAGCATCGCTGTCATCAGGGAATGACTGACCCAGTAAAAACCATTGTGTAGAAGAAACATAGCGTTTTTTTGCCTGTTTGTTCATCGTTTTGCACGCAGAGTTTAGATGCTGCAGCTGTGTGCAGAGAGTCCAGACAAGAGGAATGTCATAATGATGTGTTTCTTAGCCACTGATTTGAATTGGCTCTTTGCCTGCGGTGCCATGTAGTCAGTGAAAATGCAAAAAGGCCAAAGCAGCTGAAACGCATGTAAGTGCTCCATTGTGTGCTTATTTTTCTGCCTGCTTGTTGCCCACAGCCTTCCTATGGAAGAAGGGCCAGGGTCAGAGTTATTTTGAAAAAAAAAACAAGCAATCGACAGTACGCTGCTGCATCTCTAATGGAGAGCAACACGAGAGAAGTGCTATCGTCATATTACTGTGTATGTGTGGGCTGCCTGAAGAGACATGTGAGCAGGCGAAGGCCTCCACGTGCAGCATCTCTCTCCACATCTCCTGTGCAAACCGACCAGGCTCTGCAGGGAATCGGTGCTGCAATTAATAGCCTAATGATTTTTTTTAATTCTAAATGGGACGGGGATTTGCCACTAAACCCATGTCTCCTGTTGCACGGGGACTCGCACAATGTCCTCCTGACCCAAAGAAACCTGAGGATTGAACACCGAATGTGAAATATTGATTTTCTCCAGCATTTTTAAAACATGCAATCAGTCACATGTACGTGTTTCTGAGGTCCTGTGGGCTAAAGCATAGAGATCATGTGACATATAATTTGAAATTAGTTGAGCCATGAAGAAATCGATGTGTCTCTGGGGATCATTTATTTCAATGATATAGCTGTGTAGTTAAAGGGACAGTTTGGTTTATTTGAGGTGGGGTTGCGTGAGGTTCTTATTGATAGTGTATTACAGCACATGCAGTATCAATATCAGCTGAAGTGTACTGTACACTATGTTTACAATATTTTAACCCCTTTACCTTACTGTCAGACAGCCTTTTCCAACAGGAAACCACCACTTTATAAGCCAAATATTTCTTTCTCCAGAGTAAACAGATTCTTTAAGCAAAATCCATCAGTTATTTTACCCCACAGAGGACGGGAGCTGCTGGTTTACAGCTGCCTCAGTCTGTTAGATTGTTTTTGTTATTGTGACTCTGATGCATCTAAACTAGTCATACTTTAACCCAGACAAACTAACAGATGGAGGTGGCAGCATGAGCTGCAACCCCTGTGTTCTTAAGGAGTTTGGCTGCTTTTGGAGAAAGCGATACTTGGCTTATATAACAGTGGTTTCACATAGGAAAAGACTGTCTGATGGCAAGGTAAAACAGTCAAAATATTTGAAACATAGCATACACTTTAACTTGTTTTTTTGGTCGGCCTTTTTTAAGTGGCTTAAACACGTTCTGCTGCTGTTGCTGTCCACAGCAGTACATCACTCAGCTTCCATGCTGGTACTCGTCTCCTCACGTCATCTACCAGAAGTGTGACTAAATCACACATGTGCAAGTCACTAGCAAGTGCAAAATGTCCATCCAAATCCAACGTGATGTCTTTAATGTCTTGTTTTGTTTGTTAAAAACCCAAAGATATTCAGTTTAATATGATAATAAACAAAGAAAATCCAGAAATATCCATATAAGAGAGGCTGAAAACAGGATTTTCTGCCATTTTGCATGAAAAATTACACTGGCGACTGATTGATTACCAAAATACTTTAATTCTTTTTATCACTTGCCCAGTCAGGCAAGTGAGTTGCCAAATTTACTTGCCCTACATTGGTATTTTACGTGCCTTGAGCAAGCAGGCTATCGTTATTATCGAATCCTGACAGTGGTCGCGAAGAAACTTAGTTTTCAGCTCAAACGAAAACCATTTGACATTTTGTGGGATCATAATCAAGCCTCCAAAATGAAAAAACAATAAATGGGATTGCAAGAGTTTCACACGGGAGTGAGATTCATGAGCCTGCAGGTTATACTGGTTATATCATGTTCACCTGCTTTTCTTTGAGGGTTTTGTAGTGATGATGTTGTGGTCACTGATTTTTGTGCTGCAGTCTTTGCATACCACTGTTCTTTTCTTACTACCGTCATCACTGACATAATGCTTGAATCCAAACTTTATTGTTTTTGGACTAGCCCCCCTCCATGTTAGCTGCCTCATGTGCTGACCTCTGCTGGTCTGAAGTAGGTTGCCGGGTTTGTGCAAATTGCACTAAAAATCACCCAGTCATATTTCAGAGACAAAACGAAACTTGACAATATCTAATTTTTTTAAATTGTGCAATGAAACAATTACAGAACAAGTGAAGACAAGTACATAAACAGTGAAAACAAGATTATACAGAGTAAAGACAATCGACCAAGACAAGAAAAACAAAAAAAAGCACAAATAAGAGGATTAAATTAGAATAAAATAAACAAATAAAGAAAGCAACATGAATTCAGCCTTGTGGGTACGTAGTAAACATACATACATGTGGCTGTGAGGTGTGTGAGTGAGAAAAGAAAAATAATTAATTTTAAAAAATGTATATTATATATAAATTAAAAAAATATAGGATACAGAGAAGGCAATGTAAGAAAAAGAGAATAAATAAATAACATAAAACTTGTCAATATCCAGAAAAAATTCAAATATTTAATAAGTCAAGTCCTGTCGAGTCTAAGTCAAGTCTTAAGTCATGTCGAGTCGAGTCTTTTATCAATTTTCGATGTTAACAAGTCTCAAGTCCTCAAATTTGTGACTTAACTCAGACTCGAGTCAAGTCATGTAACTCAAATCCCCCATTTCTGCCCTCTACTGTAGGTAATACTTCATACAGTCCCACTTAACATAACCGGAACTATCCCTGAAGCCTTGTTTAAGGCTTCAGAATAGACTGTAGGGCCATTTTATTGACTAGATCCACTGCTCTTCTCCTCCTCCAAGAACTGAATCTGATGTAATACTCTGACTAAATCAGAAATGCCAATAAGATTAAGAGTTATGACGTTGGTCAGTGAACAAACGGCGTCTCAGGTGGACAGCGCATTGTTTTCCCTCTTCTCTTTCTATTCTCTTTATGTGATTTTAACCCGCACCGTTTTCAACAATACAGCTGCAATGTGATTCACGGGCCTCGTTCCATACATTCAGTCCTTCTCCCAACCCCCCCACGCACACAGCATCCAGCAGGGACTCCCCTCTAATGGAATCAGCTCTTGTTACTGCAGGCTTTGTTACTGGCTCGAGGTCTCCTTTGTTTACCTCAGATTTAGCGAAAACAGAACAGGTGCAGGAAAATGGAGCACAAGAATACAAAAAGCTCCTGTATGATGTTACAGCCAGTGCTGGTTTTTATTCTTCATGAGATGCCCGGTAACTAGAGGAGGTGCTGCACTGTATGCTGCTTTTACAGCCTTAACTGTTTTAAAAAAAAGATTGAAGAGGAGAAAAAATAAATTCTGGTCCAATAAAAGTTTGATGGTGATATCCATCAGTGGACGTAAAACATGGGAAGTCCATTGGGAGTTGTGACGAGGAACAGCTCTCTTGTTTTAGCCTGAAGCTCAGAGATGTGAAACCATTAAACGTCTTTATCAAATATGAAGAGCTGTTAACAGCAGTTGGTGAAATATAAGTCCCCTCTATCTTCACTCTGTAAACCTCAGGGATTAGAACTCATAAAGCTGGTTATTTCAATTCTGGTGTGATGGAAGAAGCAGTTTTACCGCTTAGGAAAAGTTATTGAACATTTAATGTAATATAAAGTCCAAACTGCGCTCTGTCACCAGTTATCAAATAATCAAATTCTGGTATTTTTAAACTT
>JAJHUR010084344.1:0-13462 GCA_027495735.1 Lutjanus campechanus
CGCCTCCTGCACCTTCAACCTAGAAGGTTTTATATGTAGCAACATAATGCAGAATTCTACATCAGGTTACATTTTTAGAAGGCGCTTTGACCAGAAGTAAGAACACTGCTGGGAAGCTACAGAATGATGTAAAAACACAAGAAACCCAAAATAATGCGTCCAACCTTTAGAATTGAACACAACTGGACATCAGGAAAGAAAAATGTGTAAGAAACCAAAAATGTCTTACCGATCGTGCCGTATAAACTCTACATCGTGCCCTTGGTGGCATTTTTTGATGCAGTTTACACAGATGGCGTTCCTATCTGTTGTATTACAGGTGTGACATCTGGAGAAACAAGACAGAACAAATTCATTTACATAACACAACAAGGCAAAAATGATAACAAAGACTAATGGCAGTCAATTCATTACTTGGGTATTTTGGCCATTAATAATCCAATAGGCATTTAACCATTGCTTTCTTCTTAATCGTAGGGCTGAAGCTGATTGTTTTGTTGTTTTCTTCATTAAACAGTTACTTGGCCAAGCAACAAAGCACCCACCAAAATTTCCTAAAGCTCAAGGTGAAGTCTTCAAACTTGTTTTGTTTGAGCAACAATCCAAAACCCCAAGAAATTAAACATATTAACTGATACACATGACCAGAAACAGGAGTCAACCGATATGATTTTTTTGAGGGCCGATACAGATCATTAATGAAGAAAACAGATACTGAACAGATACTTTTGTGGTAAAAATTGTTAAATAACAGAACTTTGTTGATGACTTCAACACAAAACCTGCTTTTAAGCACATGTAAATAATATAAATACAATTTTTCATACATTATCTTAAAACAAAGTGCGAGGAGCTGCCAGCAGCATTTTTTAGGTTAACTAAAAATTTTAATTTCACACAAAATAGTAAAGAAACAAGTAAAAATGTACATAACTAACTAATCAGATCAGACAGAGAAACCTGCATCAGAATCAAGGTAAAGCATTTTTTAAGTTGACTGATACTGGATCCATAATCGGTCGGGCACATAATCGTTTGATCTCTTACAAGGAAAAACAACAAACCCTCAAAACTGAAAGCCAGACCTAGGTAACATTTATCAATGCTGCGTTGAAAATAACGTTACAAAATTGGTTGATTGACTACCAAAATAGCTGTAGAGGAGTTTTTTATTGCTTCAGCTCCACACAAATGTACCAGTACTATTCTGAACCTGTTTCTCTGAGGCAGTTTACCTGTAGAAGTCGTGCATGGGGTAACTGGTGTAGCTGGAGATCTTGTAGAGACACTGTCCTCTGCTCACCGCCTTCTCGATGGCGTCCTGGTTATTCAGAATCTTATTATCTAACAGAGGAGGGACAGAAAGCGAACAGTCAGACGAGAGCGGTTACAAAGCAGATACGACCAGCTTGGCGAAGCTTCACTGTCCACAAAGCAGCTCTTTACCTTTCATGGTGACGTTGACCCCCGAGGCCAGAAACAGGCCTCCGAATCGATTGTTGAAGATCTGGTTGCCCTCCAGCGTGGCCGTGGCGTGGTTAGTGATTTCAATACCTGGAGAAGAAAACAGAAAATCAGCACCACAAGGAGATAAAAAACTGAGATGTTATGTGTGCTCATATGGAGTCGATTTTGGAAAAAACAGCTAACCTGCAGCGAAGCCGTCAAAAATGCGGTTCTTGCGGAGTATTGGATGGCTGTTGGTGCTGATCAGCACGCCGGCCTGAGCGTTCCTGAAGATGTCATTCTCTTCCAGAAGACCTGCAGAAAGATTTCATCCAAATTACAGATATACAGCAGCAAAATCACATAAGCAAACACCACACCAACAGGTAAAAACATGCCATAATTCTAGTATTCATTAGTAGGTTCAGATTCTGTGAGACGTTTTCTAAGTGATGCGGTTGTTTAAGTGTGTTAAAGTACCTCTGCCTCCGTTGAAGATGCAGATGCCTCCGTCTCTGCCGTCATGAATCTTATTTCGTCTCAGTGTCGGGTTGCTGTCCGTCTTGATCCACACTCCGGCCATGGCGTTGTCAAAGATCTCATTGTCCTCGATGAAGCCCAGACCTGCGGCATTAAACAGCAGGATTAGTCGAACATTACACACGCACGCGCGCAAACAAACGGGACAAAGTGAGCAGCCGAGTGAGAAATACAGACCTGAGTTGTAGACTAAAATCCCTCCATTCTGGCCTCCCCAGATCTTGTTGCGCCTGATCTTTGGGTTGCTCCCCGTCCTGTCAACGTTCAACAAGAAATATTTGATTCCAGGGCTGCGACTAACAATTATTATCATGATCTAATTAATTGAGAAAACAATCAACAGATTAATCGATGTCTGGTCTATAAACAGTCAGAAAATGATGAAAAATGAAAGACATCCTCAAATGTCTTGAATTATATTGAGTTTACTGTCATACGAGGAGTAAAGAAACCAGAAAACATTCATATTTGAATATTTGGTAACGTTTGGTAGTCGTTACCTTATTTGTACACCAGAGTACATGTGATTGTAGATGTCATTGTCTTCCAACACACCGTGCCCGTTGTCATAGAAATACACACCAACCTAAAAAAAACAAAGTACAGTACAGATGATCAATCAGACTGTGGATTCAATACACAAATTAATTTTCCCAGAACAGGGAATTAACCAGTATTAAAAGTAAATGTTCTGTGGAACTGTGGGAAGATTCGGTGAACTAAAGACAGCTGGAGACCCCAATTAGTTTCTGATTATCAGAGGATTAAAATGGATGTTTATATTAATCTTGTTACATCACAGAGGATAATTTGGAAATAAGGGGCGTGTTCAAATACCCACACTACCATATGACAGAAAAAAGATTTAGTATGTCCCAATACACAGAAGTATCTTATAAAAATACATGGAAGTATCTTATAAATTCCAGGATGTCCCACGGCGTCCAGTCACAGTTTACAGCATACAAGACAGCACGTTTTTCTGGCTATTCTGACCCCCAGTTCTCTGCGCAGCCGAGATTGAACGAGCCGCTGACAGAGCACAGATGACGGCTCATTGATGGTGCATATCAAAGCGCATACCTTTTCTTTTTTCTTCACTCACGTTTCACGCTACATACTACGACAAATGTACGAGCAAGAAAGTTCAGGGTGCAATGTTATGACGAATGTCACAATAACACGAATACTGGATGCAACAGCACCTACCTTGTAAGGGCAGCTGCAATATGTACTAAAAGTTAAAGTCTATAGTTAAATAAAGGCTCATCTGATCTTACATTTACATAAATAGAGTAGAGGTCACAGAGGGCGTTTATATTAACCTATGACACCCTGTGATTAAGTCTCCCTATTGCAGAGAATAACAGAATAAAAATAAGCCTAATACACAATTCTTGAGTAAAAGTGCACATACATGCTGCAGGACATCCATCTGGCATTTAAGTATGTCTGGCATCTTAGCTTAGTAAATTTACCAGGGTTGCACTAACTACTAGGGCTGAAACTAACCAATATTTTCATAATTAATTGATCGATCATTTTCTCAATAAATCAATTGTTGTTTGGTCTATAAAATGTCAGAAAATGGTGAAAAATGTTTATCAGTGTTTCCAAAAGCACAAGATGACATCCTCAAATGTCTTGTTTGTGACCACAACCCAAAAATATTCACACTTAAGAAACTAGACTCAGAGAATTTATGACTTATTTTCTTGAAAAAGAGATTACTCAAACTGATTAATCAATGATTAAAATAGTTGGCGATTAATTTAATTGAGCATTGCAGCTCTAGTAACTACAAGCCAAGAACTTGCCTTAGAAAAGAAAAAGAAAAAAAGAATGGCTGCCACATTCAGACTGCAGGCAAAAGTGGCCCATCACTGATTATTTGCTCATATGTGACTCAGACCTGTTTCTGATTTGGGTCACTTCAGACTGACATTCGTCACAATTCTGCCACGCTTCTTGTGAGAGTCTTGTGGAGAGGCGCTGACAGATGTGGTTAAAAGTATCCTTTGACATCCGGAAACTCTGAATAAAAAATCTGTTTCTGTGAAGCCATTTACGTCACGATCTCAGCACTCCTGGCTCTGACTCAGCATCCATGAACACCTCCGTAGAGCAGTAAGCAGCCATTGCTCCACAAAAAGCCATAATTAAAACTTTGGCTCCCTTTCTCCTCGTCCTCGTTATCATCTACTCAGAAATTCACTGGCTTCCACAGCACATCAACTTATAATTGAAACCTTAAATGCTCATTTCAGTCGCCTCAATGTTTACTTTCGTACGGCAGCGGCTGCGTGTGACGTCTTTGTTATTGTTCTTTTGTGCCTGCAGGACAGTTCAGGACTTTGACCGATTCACACTGGAATCTGATTTTGGCCTCATGTAAAGTATCTTTATGACAAACAAAAATGTTCAGTCATAGCAGCTTATATAATGTTTATCACTTCATTGGAGCTGCGCCTGTGTGTTTGTCTTTGGAGTGACACAGGAAGGACTTTTCGATGTTTAACCATGTTAATAATCTTACCTGCTTGCCACTGTGGATGCGGTTCTTGCGGAGGACAGGAGTGCTGCCTGTGGTCACCCAGACTCCAGCCAGTGTGTTGCTGTAAACCTCATTCTCCTCGATCACTCCCTGGCCTTTCTCATGCTGAAACACAAAGCACGATCAACCGTCAAGACACTTCTGACGAGAGGGGGAGTAGAAGCTTTTACTCGCATTACTAGCCAGTTACCACAGATATTTCAATTGAATTATTGAGTGTATTTACCACATAGATGCCCCCGTGCTGTCCATCGTGGATCTTGTTGTGCCGTACGATGGGGCAGCTGTTGGTTCGGATCTGGATTCCCGCCAAAGCGTTACCATAGATATCATTACTCTCTATCAAACCCCGCCCATCTCCAAATATGTACACTCCTCCTTGGTTACCGTTGAATATAGCATTTCCCCTGAAAATAAAAGAAAGAAAAACAATCATGCTAAACGATGGCAAATTTCCTACGCAACCCTGTATTGTTTTGATTGTCCATATCGACATCAGCTCTCCATTGAAATTATATTTTGCATCCAACCACAACCCAAAATAGCCAGACTTGCGTTTGCATAAATTCACTACAATGTCGTCCTGTGTCGAATGTCCTCACCGTATCGTCGGGTCACTGTTGGACGTGATCCACACACCAGCAAAGTTATTGGCATAGATTTTGTTCTCTATAAACTGTCCCCGGCCCTTCTCGTGGACGTAGATGCCTCCCGTTTGGCCGTGATGGATCTCACAGCGCACCACTGTGGGGTTGGCGTAGGCCTTCACCTCAAAGCCTGCTATACGGTTTCTATGGATGTTACAGTTCTCAAAGTAACCCTGAGACACACAGAAGAGGAGGATGTAAGAAGGTCTGTGATGTTTCTTCAAGCACAAACGTAAGACATGACGTAGCTGATGTGTATTTACCATGCCGTGATCGAAGGTGAACACTCCAACATCTCGTCCGTGGTGGATGTGGTTACGTCTAATGATGGGGTTACCGTGGTTTTTCACCCAGATTCCTGCTAGAGCGTTGTTGCTGATTTCATTGTCTTCATAAATGCCCTGAAACAGACGAGGAGACTTTGAATCAGAAGCAAAGAAACATCTGTGTGTGTGTGTATTATTGTGCATTCACGGCAAACCATTAGTGTTACTATCGAGGGGGAAAGAGTAATTTTTACCTGTGCGTGATCTGTAATGTACAGTCCTACGTTCTCACAGTCACTGATGTTGCAGTGTTTGATGGTTGGACACGCTCCCTGGCCGCTCACACACACAGCTGAACCCACTGAACAAAGAAGAGAACAGACACGTCACACCACAGTCAGGCTGCAAGTAATGATCACTTCCTTTATGAACTGGCCAACCCAATGAAAAACCCCGAAAGTTTTTAAATCTACAATAACAGACAAAAGCAAACGAGTCCTCACATTTGACAAGCTGGAATATTTTACGACAACTTAAATCATGATCAAAACTGTCATAGATTTCTGCTGATAGACACAATATTTCATTCTGGCTGCCGTCATAAAACTAGTGGATATACACACATTCATACTTCTATCAGGCTATCAGACATATGGATTTATGGCTTACCACACGTGTGACACTGATACCGTCACAACTAAATTACCACTAATTTAAATGCACATTATTCACATAACAAAATCACATGTATTTACTAGGGCTGCAGCTCAGTTATTTTCATTATTGGTTAATCTGCTGATTATTTTCATGATGAATTGTTTAGTCTATAAAATGTCACAAAAAAAATTGTGGAAAAGCCTCATCAAAATTTCCCAAAGCTCAAAGTGACGTCTTCAAATTCTTTCGTTTGTCCAAATAACAGTCCAAAACCCAACAACTCTTCATTTACTATCATGACAAAGAAAAGCAGGAAATCTTTACATTTAAGAGGATGGAACCAGCAATTTTTTTGACATTTCTGCTTGAAAATTTCTTTCAACTGACTAATCATAAAAGGTCACTCGACACGCAGCATATTGGTCTCTCAATCAATCGGCACGCTGACTGGATGATGTCCTTGGACCAGCGTGCATCACAGCCGGGTGCTTGTCCTTAATGTGTAAATGCACTTAGTGCTAGTACTACTAAACTGAAGAGCAGCCTCACACGATTAACATTTGACTATATCTGATGTTACTTTTCTGAAGGAAACATTCACACAGAGCTTCAATTTTTTAACCTCAGACTGCTAGTTAGCAAAATCATTAGCAGAGTGCAAGTGTGTATGCAAATTAGTCAAAGTCATATACATATTCTGAGTGGTTTTACTGATTAATAGTCAGCCGCTGACACCCCAGGTTAGGATATATTCTAGGTCGAAGTAGACTGCACCCACAACAAATTACTGTGACATTTCATGACACCAAGTCACATGACCCCAGCTGACAGAATCAATGCGTCAGTTTTAACGTGCAATGATTTTTTTCCCCACCGATTTCGCTTTGCTTCAATCTTAAGTTTTCCATCAAACAGAACAAACCTTCATAATAAAAGCAGTTGCCAAAAAAAAAACTACTGCTCCAGGGTTTTTTTTTTCCGGTTTTGAGTCTAAGACCCAAATAACAAATTTAGTATCTCATCCTGGGACGTGGTGAACACAAGGATCATTAAGTGATAAACCACAGCAAGGCACACAGGGTGTGCTTATCAAATGATAAATTAACATGGCTCTAAACTGTTATACACAAGTGCAAACAGACATATACACCTGTGCAATACTATGTAAAGACAAGAGCCCTGCAGTAAATGCTACTTTTGTGGAGCTAATGTTAATGCTAATTTATTAAAAGGCTGTACAAGCACAGGTGTTCATGTTATTGTGGCCACCCCCCCCCAGTGGTCAGTGTGTGCGGTGCCTACCTGTGCATGTGGAGCGGATGATGCAGTGGTCGATGTTGGGGCTGCAGTTGACGGTGATCTCCAGACAGTGGTGGGCGTTATGGTGCTGCGCTGACTTATCATCAGGATTAAACTGAGGAGAGAGGAGCAGCAGAGGTCAGACAGTGGCTGTGCTTACTGACAACACATCAAGCTTCTCTCCACCCACCACGTCCACACTACTGGAGGCATCAGTGCCACTAATACTGCAGCTGAAAACAGGATATAATTCAGGAAACAGCCAGAGCTTACACCGCAGGAGACATAAAATAATCAATACGATGTGAATGAAGCATTTTTAGGGAGGAACTGAAAAATCTGCACAATCCATGGTCTAAATTGCGACCTTTTCTCTTAAGTTTGAAAATGTCCAGCAGGCTACAGCCATGCAAAGCACAATATAGCATTAAAGATATTACACAGATTTCTAAATGGTGATTACGACACGAGTTTATTTTAAAGTTGTAAACAGAAACCAAAAGATAACATAATCATAAAAAAAACATTTTCAAGTACTCAGAGCTCAATTATATTGTTTACAAAACATCACCCACTCAAGAGGCAAGCGAGGCAATTCTTCCATTTGCAATCTTTGCAAATCGCCTGAAAACTAGAGACTGTGGAAGCCTTATATCATGATTTTGATCTCTAGAGTCATCATACTGTCCAGCACTAATGGGAAACTTTAACATTATTGAATAAGAATTGTCTTACAATTAGCAATATAGCCGGTTTAACTCTTCATACAACACTACCTGACAACCGAGTTTTATTTTATTAGTCTGAGTAATCCAGTCAACATGTCCACTACTTGAGCTGAATATGGCACATGGTTCTAGCTTGCATTTTAATCGGTTAATTAACAACTGATTAGCAAGCGTAAAAATTCTTGATCACAAAACGAAACATGACAGTGAAGCAGCTTTGAGCTGCACTGAGATCTCTTATCATTCACAGTGTCATTTTCCAATCTACAAAATTGCAGAGAGAAATTTTTGTTATCAGCAGCCCATGAGCATCGTCACATTTGTAGGGGTTAGGGGAAAAAATTGTTTTTTAGATGCATTGTGATGCAGACGTGGGTGATTCTGCACTGCATAGTGTGATGTTGACTGAGGAAAAAAAGGCAGAACTCAGCTGGGTTGGGGCTGTATATGGTAAAAAAAAAAAGTCATATTGTGATTATTCTGACAAATTTGTGGTAGGATTTTTGGTATGATAATTTTTGCATTACAGATTTTGCTTTCACTGAAAGAAAAAAAAAAATAAAATCATGCAGATGTGACATTTGTTGAGGTCTGAACCAAAACATATTTTCTTACATGTAGAGAAAGATTTTCTAGGTCAGGGCACCTCTGCAGCTCTACAGTACTTCATTATAATGCCGTTTGGTCACACATTTTACCTTTATCAAAAAATGGCAGGGTTTTAGATACAACACTTGGCCATATTGTGATTCTGACAATATTGCAATTAATTGTGCAGCCCTACTTGTAATACAACTCTATAAAAGGCAGCGGTTGCAGCATGTTTTTGATTTAATGTCTAAAATATGGCGTTTGCAAGACAAACGTGAAGTATACTGCAAATACTTTTTACGCCTTCACCCAGAGGTTAGACGTTAACAGAGAAGAGCAACAACCAGCAACAACACAAAAAAAAAAGAAAAAAAAAGACCGACCAACACACAATGCAGCACAGAACAACTTACACCAACTCTGTGGTGAAGAAAATAACTCTGCTCAGTAGGAGTGTCCTGTGTTTTCAAAATCCATGCTCTGTTTTGACTTTCGATTTTAAAGGTTTCAATAAAGATCAACAGATCATTGGTTTTGTGACCTTATAACTGTCATTTCCATTTTCAAATTCTTCTTTAAAAAGAAAAACAGATAAATGTTCATAGCAAAGGTTTAGAGCAAGGGTCAGTCAAAGAATTGGATACATCTCTGACTGTCAGTGTTAAGTGCAGCTGCAGGCTACTGGTAAGCTTCACTGTGCCGTGTTTGTTTTCTTTGGGCTGGAGAGAAAAAAAAAAGATAGTGGGAGAACTGTCAACTCTGCTTTTGATTTCAATTTAGCTTATTTCTATCAATTTTCAATTTACAAGTGAAATCATGTCACCCCTACTGCTCAGTCTGTTTCTTCTTTAAAACCCTGCGCCCACTCTGTGTCTCGGACAGCGACGTCTCTCCCCCGAGCTAACGGTGCAGCAGAGAGGCTGCTCTCCACTGCTGGAGATATAACATTATTAACAACTCCGCCTCCCCCTCATTTTGTTATTCTCATGCAGGCCGGAGACTAGAGGATGCTTTCAAATTAATAAATTCATTAATTATTTTTTTTAAAAAGGCTGCAGACCATTTATCTTAATTGCCCGTCATGTTTCATCTTGTATTTCAGTGGAACAAGGACACCAGTATATCGTCCAGCATACACTAACCTGAAGCAAGTGACTGTGGTGCCTTCTTTTTCTATTCATTCAATCAAGAACTGATGCTGCATAGAACACCAAAGAATCAAATTGATTCCCAACCTGGATCAATAACATTGATTCAATGTTAAATGATCCAATATTATCGATACAACGTCAAAATATACATCTATATCGTCATATTCAAGATACACTTTTATTTTGAAAATCACATGCATGTCTGTTTCATTAATGTGTAGAAGAGCTCTGATAATCAATTAATCAGTTTGATAAATGTAATCAGGAAAAAGTGATTACAGTTTTTCCAGATGTGAATATTTTCTGACAGTAAACTCAATATCTTTGAGGTGCCCACAATAAAAAGGCATTTTAGGACGACACTTTGGGTTTGGGAAACAATGATCAACGTGTTTCACCATTTTCTGACATTTTACAGGCAAACAACTACTCATCGATTGAGAAAATAATCAACAGATTAACTGACTATGAAAATAATCTGGAGTTGCAGCCCTATTTCAGTCATAAAACTGGTAAATCATAATTGAGTTGCTTTTTTGTGAATTGACATAAATGTAACCAAATGTGTTAAATGGACTTATGATATTGTCTGACATCAGATCAGGGTTTCCTCCTGTGTATTGCAAGCCTGGTGGCCCATCAGGCCCAAGCATCTGAGAATTTTATTTTCAGGGGATGCACTTGCTGTGATCTGTTGGCAGCCCATGCAGGCACTGGGCTTCCTTCGAAACATACTTGCCACCAAGCGGTCTCGCCATTTGGGAAATAATTTAATCCTCAACTATGAATAAATAATAAATTAAACTGGACTTTCTCACTGAGATTACACAGCTTAACACTGGAGCCCCGTGATGGTTCTATATAACAGGGTCTTTTAATGCCATTCTTCAAAGGTAAGCTGTGTGTTTACCTTGATGGTCATGTATCCCACGTAGGCGTCCTCTGAGCCCTCCATGAAGACAAACGTCGAGTCTCTAGTATTCTCTATCACCACCTTGTCTGCTACTTTGCCAGGAGCTGAGGGGAAAGCAGAGAAAGCTCATTAACACCCTCATACATATGGACGTAAACACAGCTCAGAGTGTATCCCCTCTTAAGAGATATTGATTGTACACAGCACAAGCATCAAGGTAATGTCTTAAAGACTTTCCAGTGAAGGCAACATGCTTACCTGCGCCAATCATGGTGATGGGGGACTCTATATAAATCCACTCGTCTGTATAGATGCCAGAGTGGACGAATATAAGACCGTCAAAGTGGGCCTCTTGTACTCCACCCAGTGCATCCTCGATGGTGTCATAATACTGCAGGAAGAAGACACAAACACTTTCAGGCAGAATACACCCGCCCACAATTCATCAAACGGCAGTTGGGGAAAATAAGCAGGTGTTTACATTAGCTGTGCTTTGCATAAATGTCAGCGTTATGGCCGGTGAAATAAATCCTGAAGGGTTTCTCTTTAGCTATGACTTACCAGCATGTTCTCTCTGCCTTTGTATCTGCCGGGGTTACTGTAGAAATGTTCCGCAAAGCCGGGTTTTACATGAGCACCTTTGTACTGCAACACAGAAAACACACAGGAGGTCAAAATATGTTGCTGGTGATTCAGCCTGTCACAATAAATACCTTATAGACTTATCATACAATTTATGGCCATGACCATAATAATTTAGCTGACTTCAATATACCCATCAAGTTTACATGCATGTTTGTTGACACTGGACCCTGACCAACATTTTAGACATGATGCCAGAATAAACAGCAGGCAGGGTTTTCCCTACGATTATAAGACCCGAGCACAGCACCTAAACTGAGGCACATTTTGCTGTAGGGTTGCGAATTTTCTGCACATTCCTGAACCAATATTTGAAAATGAGAATCCATTAATCATTAAGATACAAAATGCACATTTTCTCCCTCATTTTTGCTTCTTTTTTTATTTTTAAGTTTAAATTTCCTTATTTATGAAATAGTTCTGCCAGACAACAGAAATAAGTAACATTAACTGCCATTTCTAGACTATCGACGAATTCTAAATAGCGATTAATCATTTAATCGCTCACAAATATTTACAAAACAACAAATGTTAGTGTTCATTTTTGCATTTTTGTTAGCGGACCTCAAGAGCCTATTTTATTATCTCATTGTCTGGTTTTATTTCATTTGTTTTATTTATTCAGGATATCTTAATATTTTTTCTGGAGAATTAAAAGTAAATTGCTCTTTCAAAGGCTGTACTTGCATTATTATGATTTTATTTAGATCAAATCTTCGTTATTGAGGAAGCAGTCATGACAAAAATATTTGTTATTACAAAGTTGGCCTCACTTTAAAGACTCAGATAGGGCGAACAAATAAACAAACAAATACACCGAGACAAGCACGTAACTATGGCACTCTCCCTCTCGTTCCCGGGACTTACACTGCGTTAGCAGCTATTCAGTTTGTATCAAACGTGATGCCAAATCACTGAGTCAGATTGTTTAACAGCACAAACCTTATTACCTCACTATTTCTTCCAGCTTTAGTTTGACAGGTGAGACTTCGGCTTTCTTCCATCAAATTAGTGTCTTTGCTATGATAAGTGCACAAGATAACAACTGTTTTTGATATTTTTTTAAGCAGGGAGAACTGATCAGATACTCCAAGCACCACCGCGAGCGTGTCAGGTTTCATCAATGTATGGAACATATCTGATAAAATTTGGAATATGTTAGTCCAAAATGGAGATGATTTAGGACAGAGCAAAACTGTGGAGAAAAGCGTATTCTTCATGATCATGTCAGCAGCATAAAATGACAATAATATAATTTATTGCATTATTTATGTGACAATATATTGTCCCACAAAAGAATCTATTGCGACAGGCCAGTGTGACAAGTGACACAATTATAAATTATAGTTAGCAAATAATTTTCTCTCATTCAACTTTTTGTTGCAGCTCTCCTTATGACCATTTAAAACAAAGCTATGTTTATTTGTGATCTCGTGTTGCCTGTTGCATATGTCTACTAGCTGTTAATACCTCTTGAACAGGGGTAAGGGGTCACTGGGAAAAGGGGCAATGGTTTGAACAAAATAATCTAATTTTGTGTTGCAGGAATATGTTGTTTCTGGTTCCTGTCCTCTTCGTGCAACCCTCAAGCCCCAAATTAGGAACCACAGGCATCCATAAATATATGCAACCCACAAACCACAGAGCAACAACATATGCAGGGGTACATCATTTCAAAGATCTCAAGAGTGTTTGCCACAGATGCAACAGCAAAACGCTGCTCTAGACATCACAATTACAAGCCACTAACAGTCAGGAGTACAACTCCTACAAAAATTGAAGAGTCAAGTAATCACTACAAAAAACAAACTATGATCAAGGTTTTGTTTTCACTTTGAATTTTACTACTACCTTATAATGAATAGAGCAAACTTTTTGTTTGTCTACCATTAGCCTGAGGATCTCAGATGATGTTTAGTCTGACAAAAGCCTGTTGACATAATTAGATAATGAGATTAGCTTCACAGTAAGGAAATGTACACATCCTACTGTTGACAAAGCCAAGTTAGTGCAACATTTTGATCACAT
>JAJHUR010084344.1:17091-28750 GCA_027495735.1 Lutjanus campechanus
CAAGAAAAAAAAAAAATTTTTTTTTTTTTTTTTTTTTTTTTTTTAAAACACACAAAAAAACGCTAACACTCTCCTTGCTCTAATTGCGGAGATTTAACACACACCTGGCAGGTCGTGGCTCTTACCGGACACTCGTGCCCGCTTGGCTCGATGGCCAAAGGCCTCTGTTGATGAAGTGGAAGCTCCCTGTGAAAGAGGGGAAACAGGATATCAACTTCATGCCAAGACTCAAACACTAAGTAATTAACTGTGAAATTATCTGCTCTGTCACAAAACCTTTGTTCCTCCAGATGAACACACAATCAACTAGCAATTCTCTCTCATTCGCATATATACATACACACTAGGGGTGGGCTAGGGGCACACCATTTTTGTCACTGGTGTCCCATTCTGCCTCAACATGGATTTTGCAACAGCATCATTACCATAAGTGTTCTGCCACGTTAAAACTAATGTGCTTTACTGTGGCTGAGGCAACATGCAGGTAGACATAGTACTGGAGTTGACATACAGAACTATTTTCTGTGCCAAAACCAACTCCAGTACAACATGAAAACTGTGCAACAGGAAGATGTGGAAAGTAAAATTACGAGCAATGCAAACCAATTTCTCTGTTGTTGGCTATTAGGCAACGGGGAAAAAAATGATTCTTAGATGAGATTCTTTTTTGAAAGATTATGAGTTGAAGCAGAAAACCCAATAATCAGACATTTAAAATCCAATTTTCTTTTGTAAGACCAGACAGTATGTCCCTTTCAACTGAATAGTGAAATATAACTCTATCAACATATATGTTGCCAATGGACACAATACAATCCGACTGGCACCCCTTGGCTTGAAAACTAGCGCCTAGAAGCATTTTGGCTTCTATGAAGTTGAAGGGAAAAGGGACCTGGACAAGAGCCACACTGTATGCAATTTGTGTCCAACTAAACTAATTATGGATCATTACAAATATCCTATGTTTTAAGAATAGCAAGTAGTCAAAAATAAATAATTTTGATGCATTAAGGTGCAATGAAATAGTCAATTTAAAATCTCATCATAGCAATAGCATGATAGAATTGTGATGTGCCGAGACATTCCCATTCCTAATCTCATCCTACCAACCAAGAAAGTAAAGACCCAGTGGATTAATTTTATTTTTGATGAAAATGCCCCTTCAATAACTTGAAAACTCAGATGTGTGTGTTAAGTGGACCATTTCACTTCAGACTGCTTTCACAAAGGTAGAATCAGAGGATTTGTCTGAGCTGTTTGTAAACGCACCAGACAGAGACATGCCAGAACGACAAATAGGACATTCTGGGTTAGTAATGCGAGGACAGTAAAATAATAAGAAAATAAGGAAATACAGGCATAGGGCATGCTCTCTGCAGATACAGATACTACTACACACCTCTAGTTGATCATGAGTGATAACTGAAAGGGATTATTTTTATATGAAACTATATATTATATTTTATGAAAATTTTGAACAATGTTATGAACAATGTTATTATGTCCGTAATGAGGGCCAGTACAAGGCAAGCCTTGATTTAAAACTGAAGCTCAAGAATCAAGTGATGTTGATTTCAAACATGACAGCTGTAAATTTTGTTTTACTGTTTATTTTGCATGTTGTCCTGTTGTGCTTGATGTTTATGCCGTGATATATATTTTAGGTCATATTGCCCACCCCTGATACACACCAATGCACAGTGCAGTCAATACACAAAAAATGCACTGAAATATTTCAGTCTAACCTCCATTGGGCCCTTGCTGGGGCAGGCAGAGGCGGTGGCAGAGGCAGCAGCGGTTCTCTTGGGAAGCAGGGTCTTACGTCGAAGCTGGTATGGACTGTTCTGAGCTCCTGGGCCGGACTCCTCAATAGCCATCTCTGCTGCAGCTGCTGCAGGAGCCTCCTCATCTGGACAGAAAGGCAAAAAGATTTCCTATACAGTCACCATTTTGCAAAAACAGACACTTAAATGCACAAAGCTGCAGTATAGAAATTCAAACAAAATCACTGGGTATTTCTCTGAGAAGCCCAATCATCTCTCTTTTGCTCCATTACACAACATAAATTCCTCCAGAAATTGCACCTGAACCACTGACAGTCTTTAATAACACAATTGTGTGTGCATTCAGTTCACATACAGTATTCACACTGCGCAGGCTAACAGACAGACAGGGTAATAGTTAGTATGGCAGACAAAGGTTAGTGATTGATAATGGCAGATGCACCCCCTGCAGCCACATTACCAGTCTTTCATGTCTAGTCATTCCCTGCAGATACCGGGCAGTGTGTATTTGTGTCTGGGTCCTACATGAACAGAATCACACTCATCTTTAATGGTGCTGTCAAATTAAGGGCCGCAGATGAAGTCGATCAGACGTGCGGCTAATGGCTAAAAACTGAACTGCGTAGCTGGTAAATCCGCGGTGTAAACAAATCGAGCTACTGCTAGCAAGGACCGCGAACAAGGAAGGGGAATATGGGCTCAAACTGCTCTCTAACGTTAGCTTTAAACCAACAGAAACCGGACACGGTGAATTCATCCTAATCACACCGTATCATCTATCACAGCTGATCTGTGTGGCCTCTTCAAGCTGGGGGTAGCTAAGCTAGCATTGCCCCCATTCGCTGCTAATGTTTTTGTTAACGTTACACCCCAAAAATGGCAGTCCAAAGACGCCGCAGATTTACACCCTCAGAATCGGTAGTGACAGCTGGGAATGCAACGGCCGAGCAGGCGCAGATTGCGGTTAAAGAGCTTGTGAAGTCGACCCCTTTGCCTCCAGCTGAGGTTACCTGAATAAGGGCTATTAATGTTGTCCGTGTAGCTACATACGCATTACGTTAAGCAAAGACAACCCCCAACATCCACATAACCCTGGGAAGCTAGCTAGCGGTGTTAGCTCGGGTCGTGGCTAGAATGGAACCCTGTATTTGCTAATCTCTCGCGAGATTTAAGCGCCTTGCTGCCTATTACACAAAATAATTATGTTTTCTAATTTGACAACATTTTAGGTAAGACGTGCTCAATATTATGGTAAAAATAATACATAGTCAAGAATGTAGAAAGATCATGGTTCAGGTTAAAATTATAACTCTCGCGAGATCTTTCGCCGGTCTGGGGTTCCTTTCTAGAGACGATCGTATTAGCTAGCCCCAATCACTCAAGCCAAACAAAGCGCGGCCTGGCCTAAGCCACAGAGCAAGAAGCCTCGGTTTTTCCTGCTGAACCCACCGTCTCCAAGGAGTGGAGACCAGGCCAGTAGCAAAAACGAGGGTTATGTGAAGGCTGTTACCGCCTGACACGGCTTCGTCTTAAATCATTAGCTAACCGCGGCCTGGCTTACCTCTATCCCCGTTGTTCCGTTCGGGCTGCACCGGGCGCGGCCTCGACACTCGCCTGGGTCTCCTGTTGGTGGCTCTGACGGAGTTCATCTGGGGAGTTGGTTGTTGGAAAAATAGACTGCTATCCTCGACCGCCCGCTTCTAAATTTAGCCCTCGACCCAAAGTACCACCCGGGCAGCCTTTTTCCCAGATACACCCAAACAACTGCGATCAAAAACCCGCTGGTATTTGGGGTGTAATCGCTTTTTTTTCCCTCCGTGGTGTCACAGCTCCCCCCGTATCGCTGCTCGGTGCCAGCTCCGTCTCAGTCTGTAGCAGGAGGAGCCATTAACCCACACGGGAAACAATCGCGAGAAAAAAAGAGCAGGGTGGCTGTTCGACCAATCATAGCACGCGTTTTAGAATATCCTCCTATGGCGGCCAATCAGGAGCTTCGTATTATAGGACTTGACAAACCTTTCTGTTGGGGTTCGGAATCGGTCAAGCGGCGATTTTGATCAATGCATGGGCACACCAATGGACCCTACAGCTAAAATAATGTACATTTTGCAGCCCTTGTCCCCCATTGTCATACAATGTAATAATATAATTTGTAACAGTCATATTATATTATATTATATTATATTATATTATATTATATTATATTATATTATATTATATTATATTATATTATAAATCATGATGATGTGACATTTGTTGGGGTCTGTACCAAGCTTCTTGGGTTTTTTTTAACATTTGGAGAACAAGATCAGTACTTCATTGTACTGGTGCTTTGTCACACACTTATCAATCAAAAAATGGCAGCTTCTGCAATTTGAATATTGCACTTGGCCATATTGTGATTTTGATAATATTTTGATTGATTGTGCAGCCCAAATTTTAACTGTGTATTTGCACCACTAATTGTGTAATTTAGTTTCTGTTTTGTACTGTATTTCAATGTACCCGGTTGTATAATTATCTAATTTCCCTCTGAGGATTAATTAAAAAACAAAAAAACAACTGAATACTTGCTGCATTACTTTTGCATTACTCCAAAAACAGACTATACTTTTTTCTTGTTAAACATCTCAAAACATTTTTAAAACTTTTTTTAAAATCTCATGTAAGGTCTGCCACAATGTGGAGCAGGAACCCCCCAAAAATCAGACATGGTTTTTCATGTTTAATTTAATATACCATTGATTATATAAAATCAAAAATGTGACCGTGACTTTAATTTACAAAGGTTTTTTGGCCCTTCATGACTCACATTAGGCAAAAGGGGGTCTAACTTGTGTATATATCCTCTCTGCTGTGCACAGCTCCTCCACCTTACCTCTCTATCTTATCATGTCTGTGTCTGGAATAATACTGAGTGTTCTGTACTTGCTCAAACTGGCTGCATCTAACAGCTTTTATGTGTATCCCTGCTCATTTGTTGTCGGTCACTCCTGGTGATTGAATTTGGTTTCCTCTGGCTACTGAACACTGCTGGACTTTTTGTGGCATTAGCATTGGGTAATACCTACACTGATTATTTAGGCGTGCATGTACAATACATCAAGAATTATGTAATATACTCTATCAATTCTGGCCTTTTTGTTCAGGTCTGTCTGTTTTTGTTTTGTTTTTGTATTTTTCATACTGGTGAAATCCTAAATAAAATATAAAAGTATATAAAGTATATAAAATGTAAAAGCCTTTTATAGTTAAGTCTATGATTCAGTTTAATAATTATTATTATGATTACTTAATGTTTTAAGCTCAGAATAATTCAACAGGTTTTGTGTTTTATTTAAATAGGATACAAATTGAATCAATCAATTTCTAATTAAAATGTAAAATGTACCAATAGACCTGGGTGAGAAAACAATATTGATACGCACTGGCAAAAGACATTTCATCAATAGCAATATGAAAACTGCTCCACAAAATATTCAATAGTTTCAATTAAATGCACTTAATGAATACATTACTATACCATTCACAGAGATGACGTGCAAACAGCCAATCATTAAATAATAATGTATCGTTATTTATTCTTATTTATTTGTGTATTTTTAATTGTTGTGTTAACATTAAAATTACTACCCCTGTGCCCTGATTAATAAAGTTGTTAATTCAAAATAAAGTGACTACATTCAGCCCTTTGTCCTGGTCATTATTAAAAAATAGGCCATTAGAAATTAGTCTAACTTTCAGTTTCAGTACTGTTGGGATCGATTTTAACTCACATGACTGCCAGCCGAATCTAAACTACAAACTGAGTGTGTAAGTCTGAAATTATATATTTCGGGGGGAGTATCACTTTAATTAACACGTTTGGTCAATTAACATCATTTTATGTAATTGGACCACCAGAGGGCATCGTTTGGCTGCAAAACCATCAGGATGTGATCTCACATTACAGCATCACACTGACACTGTTTTGTTACATTGTTACAAGGTTTCATCTGGAGTTTTTTCTTTTCTTTTGTCAAATTGTGTCTGTATATGAGAGCTCTCACCAAACCATTCAACATTTAGAAAAACAGGGATTAATCATATTTTGTAATCAGTGCAGAAAAGTTTGAGGATTATTACATTTTTAATGTACGGGGAGGGGGAAAAAAGTAAACAGATACTGAATATGAGGAAAAGTATAGAAGAAATAGTTTAAAACATTTTGATGGTTGAATGTTATTACTTTTTTATTGTGGTCTTCTTTATTATTAGATTGTTTTCAGTGGTGGAGGGAAACTAGGGAGGGAAAGGGGTGTGGCACGCAACAAATTTAGGTCAATAAGATACCCTGAATATTATTATTTAACATACTTTTTTCTGAAAAAAGGATCAAAACCAACAACACTTTCAGTATTTGCTACAATGAGGTTGCCCCGCTAATTGTACACTATATAAAAATAAGGTTTATCTTACACAAACTGGGGAGAAAAATCAATACATTAATGTTTCCGCAGTCCATGTTGTGTCACATTATTCCACAATGCTGTTCTGACTGGACTTTACAATACGTGAGTTGTTACTAAGGAACAAGAGATTAATGAATCAGGAATGACCTGATAACTAATGAATTATTAATGAGTAATTCCTGAATAAATAGAGAACTTTATAAATAATGAGTCACTAGAGAACAGATGGGGAGGTTCTATATTAATAAATCATTAGGTAACAATTAGTTCATAAATATCTGTGAATCGACATAATGAACACTTTCTTAATGAGTCGTTTCTGATTAAAACCAGCCTCTGAGTGGCACAAACCAGTAACAACTCATTAATTATTCATTAATTAAACATTAGTTACTCTTTTTGAGTAGTCCCTCATTACATCATGACGAGAGAGTACTTAGTAACTACTCATGAAGAAAGAGGTCAGTATGTTGATTCACAGATATGTATGAATCATTATAATCATAAATTATTTATTAATGTAGTATCTACTAATTGTTCTCTAGTTCTGGTTGTTTCTGATTCATTCTGTTCCTGTTTCTGATCCTTTAGTAACTACTCACATTTTTCTGTACCATGTTGTTGGGCTGTTTACTGACAAGAATCTGGCGATACTTATCACCATACAGGGGCTGTGAATCAATATATTGAAATATATTCTGATACAGTAAGCAAAGTGATATATTGCTATTTTTTAAAATCTAATTTTAGGTAAACTGTAGTCAAGAACACAGCACAGTTATGCATACGATTCAGTTAAAAAGTTTACATTTCATGCAATTAGAACAGTGAAAATAACAACAGAGCAGTCGGGGGTTTAAATGCAACTCAAAATGAACCACTGCCACAAATGTATCACAGTATCATCTATACAGTATCACAAAATGTAATACACCCCTACCAGACTGTAAAGTGTTACCCTCTGTCTAGACTCTTAATAGACCGTCAGCACTGCGTGTGCTTTTGTCTGCAAGATGAGACGGTGAGGAGAAGGTGTTTTTCAGACACTGTTCTCTAGTTCTGAGCTGCAAAGCAACATCCCACTGAGACTGTATCAGTCTAAACTTAAAGTCAGCCTTTCTCAGAAATAACATTATTCTGTGTTGCAGACAGGGACAGAGATGCACTCTTCTATGCAACTGTTCTCTGTGCACTTTTTTTAATGTTTTGTTTTTTTTTTAACATAACAGTGTCTGTTTTGCTACAAATCATTTTTATAAAGACATGTTTGGAAATAATGCCACGAGCTATGAAGACGGAGAATAGTTCATTTTATTGTTATTGTTCCGTTAAACCTCATCTTCCACAGTGATGTATGCCTCTGTATCTAAATTCATTTTTACCTCAGGCTGAACTGTGGTAAAGGTGTGCTTTGCTGTCGCTGTCACTCGTTTGTTTGTGAATTTATAGCGTCTGCTGAGCAGCAGTGGTGGAAGAAGTATTCAGATCCTTTATTAAGACTACTACTTTAAGATGAATACATGCATATTTGAATCATGTCATGGAACAGGAGGGCAGAGGAGAAATGCACCACAAACGTGAATATTAGTTGCTATTTGTTCTATTACTGAATGGTGATTTTTGAGACCCTGTGGCACTGAAATAATGTTATATCACTCAGGAGTGGGCACTTTGTTCCTGTGTTAAAGGGATACTTCACCCAAAAATGAAAATTCAGTCACTATCTACTCACTGTCATACTGATTGAAGGTCAGGTTTAGTTTTTTAGACGACAAAACAATGCTGAAGTTTAGCAGGAAAACTGCTGCAGAATCTCTCAAACAATTTAAGTTGAATTTAATTTAAGTTTTCAAACGGAAAAGCAACCAAATAAAAACCAAACCAAACCATAATATGTCTCCATACTGCTCGTCTGGTGTAATCCAAATCTACTAAAGCTCCGACAAGCCAAGTTGACTTGAAAGATGTCATTTACACCATGTTTTTAGCCTGAATCTACACTGTAGATCCTTAGCATGGAGCCATGTTCACGTGTGAGTGCACGCCATCTGAACTGGGTGTGTTTGCAGCATGTCAGTTGTTTTCTCAATGAATAAGTCAGTTGTTTGGTATATAAAATGTCATAATTTCATAACAGCTGACTAAAGAAACCAGAAAATATTCACATTTAAGAAGCTGGAATCAGAGGATTGTAACTTTGTTTTCTTCAAAGATTCAAACTAACCGATCGATTATCAAAATAGTTGGTAATTAATGTAATAGTTGACAACTTTGTAGCAGCTCTAATTTCTTTCTTTGTGCACAAAGAGTAAATGTTTGGAAAAGACAGAGGCAACAGTTTCTAGTCATATTTCTTTGGGGGATGGTGGACTTGGACTCAGGACCTCTGTATTTCTACAATCCTGGCTACAGCCCTGGCAAAGCGTGCTGCCTGGTACTTCTCTGTGTGATAAAACATACCAGAAGAGGCCAAGAATTGCATTATATACTGTACAAAGGTGTACCATAAGACCCTACGGGTGGCTGCTCATACCTGAGAGTATAAATCACAGTGGTGACTCAGAGCTTTACAATTCATGTTGAACACTAAGAACGTCTGGTAAGCTGTGTCGACCATATAAACACACTGAGCAGAGGAATGTATACAGGAAAGATCACCAGTCCAACACAAACAAAAACACTGCAGGAACAAGTAACAAGTAACTAAAGCTGTAAGACAAATGAAGTGGAGTAAAAAGTACAATATTTGCCTCTGAGATGTAGTGGAGTAGAAGTATAAAGTTGCATAAAATGGAAATGCTCGAGTTAAGTATCTCAAATTGAGTACAGTTCTTTAGTAAATGTGCTTGAGAGGATGACTGAGCAGAGATCTCATTAAATCGAGCACCAGCAGCATCACCTGGTGGTTAAACAGCATAAATGCACACACACGTTCACTGTTGGCATGTAGGAGGCAGTGTATCCATATCAATGAGAGGACGGACTCAGATTCCTTCCTGCAGCTGCAGCCTTGAAACGCTGGGTTGCTGCTTGCTTCTGTGTGTGTGTGTGTGTGTGTGTGTGTGTGTGTGTGTGTGTGTGTGTGTGTGTGAGCCTTATCTAGCTGCCATATCCATCCACCTCCTCCTGTAATAATCAGAAAGAGCAGCTGTGCAGTCTTCCCCTCCAAGATCCACCCACCCACCCTGACACCCAGAGCAGAGGTTGGGAGGGTCGCTTTGTCCTTGAAAGCTTTGGATGCTCTGAAGGACAGAGATAAAATTTAAGAGTGTTTGTGTGAGTTTTTTAGCTTTTGGGGACATGAAAAATGAGACTCCCCTCCTCACAGCTCCCCAAAAAAACACCAGCATCAAATAATTTGCAGCCGTTTTAAAGGTTTATTAAATCTTTTAGCTTCAGGGTGGGCTAACACAAAATAATAAACAAGTTGAGCAATCTAAACTGACCTACTCAAATAAGAGAAATAAAAAGACAAGATGCTAACTTAACTAATTATCAAAAACAGGAGAAAATAAAAGGTTAAAACAAAAATACAAGAACTGAACCTGGGCTGTTAAATTGACTGGCATTACATTTCATACAGAAACATTTTGGCTTACAGTCTGGTTCGAAGTGTAGAGAGAAGATTAAAGCACACTTTTTTTTTTGGAAGAAAGGGTTCTTTGTAAGACTCATGAACCCCTTTTTGGAAGAAAGAGTTCTTCAAGGATTGTTGAACTTTTTCATCAAGGATTTGTCAAGGATTCTTTGCACCATAACATGAAAGGGCTCTCAGTGGAACCCCCTCCTCGTCTGAAAAATCTATCTATCTAAAACTTAAAAAAAAACCTTGAAAAACTTTCAGATGACAACAAAACATTTGACGACATCATCTTTAAGCTTCGATCAACATTTTTCAACAATGTTCTGACAGTTCATGGACCAAACAAGTGATCGATTAATTGAAAAATCAACCAGTTAATCAGTGATGAAAATAATCGGTAGTTGCTAAAAACACTATACTGGGCTAAACATTTCACCATATTTTATACTGAGGTAATCCAAAAGCAAAGGAAAGTAATCAAGTTACATTACTTTAATACTGTGATACTTGGATTACGTTACCGACTACATTTACCCACAGTTACAATTAGTAGTTGTATTGGAATTAATCTTCAAAGTAACAATCCAAACCCTGGCTATATGGTATGTTCCAAGGATGTTGAATGGAACCGTTTTAAGAACCAGAACTAATTTGGTGGAAGGGTTCTGGGTGGAACCATTAAACCATTAAACCATAGAAAGGTTCACTGTAAAATCTCCCAGAGTCTTTTTTTTCATCAAATAAGCACTGGTTCTTGACCTCATTCTGTTCAAGATCCTTGGATCCGATGTCATCTATTGAACCAGCTTATGTTTCCACCAGTTTTGAGCAGAACCACTGCAATCAAGGAAGTCAACAGTCAACAGAGGGTTCTGCAAAATGCACAGCAACCTGTAGAATAAGGCACACCCACTTTGGTTCCCCAGGAAGCTTGGAACCAACTTTTCAGGTCCAGAACCACTTCGTTATGTGGTGGAAATGCTCATGTTGGTTCAAAATTAGGTGCTTTAACAGGAACCGGTTCCATGTTGGTGGAAAAGGCCTGTCATAGGATTCTGTTTTCTAGGTATAACCCTTTATGTTGGGTTCTAAAAAGGAACTCTCTGAAAGACTTCCATGTGGAACCTTTAGAAACGGTTCTGCCATGAACCAAAGAGGATTCTCCTCTGAGGAGGAGCCGAAAAATGCTTTATGGTTCTAGTTAGCACTTTTATTTCTAAGAGTGTAAAACAAAAATTATATTTAAAACGTTCACTCACCACACAAAATCTACTCAAACAGAGCGGATATAATAAGAAAATTTATGAATGACATGAAAAAATATAACAGATATATTTTATGCAAAACACACAGATATTTAAAAAATAGCACATACTAGTACTTTCATTCACAATCATAATTACATTACAAAGATAATTACAGATCTTTCATTTAGTAGAAAATAGGGAAAGTGAAGGGTAACAGAGACATGGAGACGTGGAGACATGGAGAGCTACAGCAGACAGTGCATGAGGAGATTATTAATCAGTACATCCCTGCGGTGTGCTTCTTAATGATTATCATTCCATCATGACATTGAATGTTAAATGAATGTTGATTTCTTGATGTGCGTATGCTGTAATCCCGAGTGTCAAACCTTTAATAAAACTGTTTCAAAGTACCTCAGTTTGTTCCATTATCTTGGGACACCAGATGGATGGTGTTTTGTTACGTAAGGCGATGCGTGAAAGAACAATTCGGTTTACTTCTCTTTTCTACTCTTCCTAGTTTTACTTGTGAGCTCAGTTGTTGTGATGCGGTAAACTCCACCCATCTGGTGTTCCAATCAAGTTTAAAACAAA
>JAJHUR010084345.1:0-15414 GCA_027495735.1 Lutjanus campechanus
TAATCTGTCTGATGCGTTTAAAAATGACTGTAAAATAAAGAAACTTTGTGTTTTGTAAGTGGATGAGGGAGATGAATTGTGCAGCAGTTTGCGTGCCAGTGTGTTCTTTTCCCAGTCTGGGAAGGTGGGACAAAGCTGCAGGATTTGGCCGGTGTTTGTGCAGTAGGAGAAGGGTGCATCGAGATGAGGCCAAAGCACACAAGCTGAAGAGATTTTTGGCCTGGACATACAAGAGACAGTGCTTCAATCACGGCAGATCCACGCTTAAGAAACGGTGGGATCTGAAAGCAATCCGTGATTTAATTGACCTCATTCTTCTTTGTATGCTTATGATTGAGTTGAAGTCATAAATTTGGCTTGCTAATGATATTATATGACGGGACAAGTACTTAAAGATGGGAGCTTACAGTGGGAAATTAGGTTATGTTGATGCAAGACACCCTACACACTTCAGCAGTATTGAATTTTCATTCACCCAGTGCAACAACTCACTCGGTTCTAGTAGAGGCTGTTTTTAAAGTTCTGGGCGACTTGTGCCGATTGGGGGACTCCTGCAGAATTTTGCCCTGTCCGCATCCTGGTTTGGCTTGAGCTCTGTCTGAAGGGAAATGAGGAATGATCTCCTTTAGGTCACAGGCCATGATTATGGGAGTAAGTATATGAGGAAAGAAGTACTTAGAAAAACTGTCCCAGTGGATATTTTGTGTAGCTATGGCAAGTGCTACAAAGTTGGCGCTTCCAGGCCTTTGTAGACCGTTTTAACCACTTAGGTCATTTGCTATTTTCGAGAGCGCCTCCTCTCATCTGTAGGAGCAGCACTAGTGCTTTGTTGAAATTGCCACTTTTTAAATACTCTGCTGATTTATTATAAACCATATTTAAGTGGTTCAGTCTTTTTACTAAAAGTGAGTGAGTTCATTTCTCATAAACTCTTCTGTGTGCCTGCTGAATAGGGTGATTTAAATGTCTGTACCAATATGTTTTCAAGTTTTAGCCCCCTAACTGCAGATCTTGCACACTTTTGTGCAATTTTGGTGACCATTTTCGAATGCATGCTACGGGATACTGTTTCAGATTCTTGGCTGTATTTTTCCATCAGTTTAGGCAGCCAGTGGTTTCCATTCATTTTGGGTCAGAAATAAGCTGGCAGACTCTTGAACTTGTTTAAGTTGTGTATTCCATTACGGTTCAACTAAGTCTGCATAAGTCTTTGTTAATGTGACACTACTGTTGCATAGTAATGGGTTTAAGTGCAGATAGATTTGAAAACTTTGCATCACAATACAGAATTATTATAAATGCTTCAAGAGGTGGACAATTTATTTTCTTACAGAACTGCAGCATGAGAAAAATACAGTAGAACTTTAAAGTTCCCATGAAACGGCTAGTGGAGTGCTCATTTCTTACATGTTTTCTGTAAAACAGGCTCACAGGGGGAACTGACAGACAATGATTGGTGTTTACAGTAGCCAATAGCACTGTGCGTTATGCCTCCTCCCCATGCAGCAAAAGTGTTTCATGGACGGATGTAGGAAGGAGAGAGGTCCTTCTAGCTTAATCTTCCTGGGCTGAGAGCTCCCAGTAAACACGGCTGGACTGGTACCAAAACAGCCTCAGAGGCCAGTTTGACGATCGGGAACAGGCTACAACACAGAGGTGGTGTTCTTGCTGGGTTTTGCTCCCAGCGCCCTGGGGCTGAGTCGCAGCTAACCGAGCTAACGGCGGTCAGTTAACTCATTTAAGCAGCAAGTAAAGCTATATTCCCATCAGGAGACTCTGTAAACCACCTTGGTACTGTACTCCCCGTCAGTCTTGGAGGTTGAGAGTTGAAGCTGAGGAGCCGGAGGACATCAGAAGGGAAATCAGAAAATATTTTGTCCATAAAATATGATTCAGTTTCACTTAAATCAGTGAATTAAGTTTTAGAGTTGTGCTTTTTGTACAGTTAGGCCCCCAGAAACACACCAGTCCGCTCCAGTGAATGGGTGTATTTTTCGTACATGCTTGGCTGCGTCATTAGCGAGAAAGCGCTTCATTGGGTGCAAATTTAGTGTTCACCCTCAGAAAAAGACAAAACTCTGAAATACCATTAAAAATACCCAAGAACATCTACAAAATGACTTTTTGTCATGTTTGGGTCTGATGCTGACGTGCAGGTGACGTATAGCAGAGTACATTTGTAATAAAAACACTTACTCATGCTGTACTATCAGGTCTTTAGATTTTAGAAGGGATCACTGAATCAAGGCTTCATTTTTGTTTAGAAGTCTGCTTGTTCTTGGGCACTTCTTTCTTTCTTGGGGATTTGTTGCTCATGAGTCATAACTTTTTGTAACAGGAGGAGCGTTTTTCTTTGATGAGCTCTCCTCACTGGCCAACAACTGTGGTAATTTTGATACGACCTCTCCTTTTACTGGTGCTGCTCTTTGCTTTCTGTGAAGTTCATTACTGGTTTACAGTATGTAATAAGCCTCATTAATTTGATCCCAGTGGTCCTAGCTCCTCTGCTCAAAGGGGTGAGTGCTGGATTTTGGTGTGGTCTCCCCGAGGCTTGGGTGGTATGGTGAAAGGGATTAACAGCGTGACGTCAGAGCGCTCTGACTGGAAAGAGTGGCATGATATGCTCTCATAGCTGTGTTCACGCTGGACAGGACTGTAGGTTAGTTTCCAATCCCTGCTTAAGCTGGGGAATCTTCAGATGTGGCCACTGAAGGAAGCCAGTGGAAATGAACACCGTGGCAGTGGTGTGCTCTGTGGATGAGCGAGAGGAAATTGCTTGCTCATACAGCACCAAACTAATTCAGGGTTTTCAAATCCTTTCCAGGCTCACCAAAGAAGACTTTATTATATAACTCACTGCCTTTGTTTTCTATTTCTCAGCTCATTAGATATAGAAAAACAAAGAACAGAGGGGAAACAGTGTTTTTCTAAAGCGGAGTGTCAGACCTGATTGATGGATCAACCATTTCGCCATATTCATCCTATTCTGCAAAGTAAATTATTCAAATGAATTCAACTCGGCCAGGACAGCTCATAGAATACTTTGTGTGAAACGTCTTTTTGGAGATACAGAGCTCATTTAGCTATGGTTGTTAGCAGACTGATGGGTGATGCTGAGAGGAAAGCAGATTGGTTCTAAATAAATCAAATAACTCCTTTATCTCTTGCCAAGGTCCTTTTGAATTTGACTTCAGTCTTTATTTAAAAACACTTTGCCTCAAGTGCTTAAGAAATAGAAATGGTTTGACACCTTTTGTAATGTCGGGACCTTGATCCTTGGGGGTCACACTTCCATTTTTCAGGCTCATACTACTAAAAAACTTACTGTAGCTGCTGTTTGTTCCAGTCTAGAGTTCTGGTAACCTGTCCTAATTAAGGTTTTATTTACAAGTATCCTTGTTGCAAATGTTTCTTTTAACCCTGACTGAGTGCTAATGTGAAGCGAGGCTCTCTTTAGAGGACCAGTCTAGACCCTTTTCACTCTGCAAGCTCACTGTTGCCAGGCTGTTAAAAAATGCCGGAGGAGCTGCCACAATGCGCTTGTATAGAATGGCTTATGGCACAAACACGGCACTGTCTGTGTCTGTAGGGACTGTTGATGTGGGACAGCCGCTTTATGATGGTAAACTCCTTCCCTGAAAGCTGAGGACCCCCTGCTAACTCGCCAGCATAACCACATTGTACGTGAATTGACTCGACATGTTGGATTAGCTGGTTAAATACAGTGATCCGTCCCCTCAAAAGTACAATCCTGACATTTAGGGCATTAGAATACCAACAAAGACTGTTCAATCTTTCTCAGGCCTTTCTTTTCTTGTTTATTCTTGGCCCAGTGAGAGGAAGATAGCAACCTGCATGTTAATTTTGCTTCTCAGCGCTCGGACTCTATGGAAAAGTTTGCATGTTGAAATTAAATTGGAGATGAGACCGATCTGATGCAGTATCGGTATTGGGGCCCTATATTGACGTAAGGCATTAATCAGGTGTCAGACTCGTGACACCGATCCACATTCTGGCATTCTGTTGATCTAAATTCCACAACGCCACATATTCGCCATGTGTTTTCTATTTGTAAACACCACGCTAAGCAGAATTAATTGAGAACTGAATGGGCTTTTTCATTTCTGCTCTGCATTTGCATTTCATATTAGGAAAAAGCAGTCCAAATTTCTGTGATACTAGAGCTGAGGCATGTTCAGTCTGAAAACGGTGTGTGCTGTTTTACTATGGTTTCCGGGTTCAAGGACATGTTTACTCAGAACAGTGCATATTGGTGCACAGTGGACTATTGAGTGCATTTTCTCTTGTATGGTGGGTATGTCAGAACCACTCAGCAGCAATGTGTATATAAACACTGCTGCATTAAAAAGATGTTGCAGTGCGCTGTGTTTGTGTAAATTAACATTTTGGCATGTCTTCAGTGGGCTGAATTTATCCCTGAAGGAACATACCGGCCACTTCACTCATGGTATAACAGTAAACCAGCACAAAAATTACAAGAACCAACCACTTTAATGTATGCAGTATACATACAATTAGGACACACTATCTCCTCATAACATCGCGTCTTGAACTTTGACCCTCTTGCTCGTACACCAATCACAAAGGATTGTGGATCAGAAAAGCCCAAAAAGCATGCTGGCTTGCATATTGCAAAATGCGACCAGATGCAATAGCATATTCAGGTATTTTTGGCATACTGCATTTGACATAGTAGGTACTGGGAGATAGTAATTCTGTTTCTGGCATAATAAAAAGTGTGGTAGTGTGGGTAGTAGAACATATGGTATTAACAGCAAATGTAATTGTCACAAGCCCTACAGCGCCCCACAATGTTCAAAGGATGCAGTTTCAAGTTATAATACATAAACTACACAAACTTTCCAGACTGATGTTCAGTTTCAGCCTTATGTAATCTTACTACGACTACTACTACTACTACTACTACTAAACATCAAGAAAAAAAAGCAGATTGAATAAAAGTTTGAAGGAGACAAACATGAGAAACTGGACAGTTTTTTGGTGCACAGAGCTTCTGTTGTTGATACAGATAAATAACTTTTGTGCATTTGGGCTAAAGTGAATATATATACTGCATAAACTCTGCCAAACCAGTGACAGGGAGCTCTTGCCATCTTGGCAAGTGTCTGCGCAAAATAAATACAGCAAGACAGAAAAGGGAAAAAAGCAAGTGAATATTGGGATCCAAACCAGAAACCGAGCTGTGTAGGTTTTTTTTCATTTTCCTCTGTCATGCATGCAGGCTGAAACACATCTCAACACCATGGAAGAAGAGGACAGCGGTGAAGAGATAGACAGAGAAAGCAAAAGTGGAGAGTTGAAAAAAAAGAGAGCAATAGAGGTCTGAGTAGGGGAGCCGAAAAAAAAGAAAGCGAGAAAATGGAATAAAAATAGGCTCATGATGGAGCTGGTGTCTCGATGAGGCAGCCCACTAACCTCAGAGGCGCCACACTCCCTGGCTTATCCCAGCCCAGTGAAAAGGAGGGGCCACACCACAGATCTTTCTGACTGCCAAGGCTCCAGCGCCAGGCCGACTCTCTCGCTCTCTGTCTGGTTGTGGAGGGGCCAGGCATCTAAAGACTAAAGCCTGGCTCCCCTCTCTGGGTGACAGGGCAGCTCTGCATGTTTCAGAGAAGGAGCAGCGATGAGCTCCCAGCCAGGTGTCACATCAGACCTGCAGATTTTCTTCTATGTGTGTGACTGCTGAGATGTTTCTGTTGGTTTAGCAGAGTAACCAACTCAGTGTGGGAGCTGGATGCTACTGAGTCAGAAGCCTGACATTTGAACTGCCCAGGCAATATGACTGCATGCTGTGGTGTAGGTCACATCAATCACACAGAGTCGGGGGCCGACGGAGAAGACACGAACATGGCAGGAAGTCGCTGACCTGGTAGAAACATTCCACAGGTTTACCATCACTTCCTATCATTCAGTGCTTTCCACTGGGATGGCTGCAGAAAATGAGGGAGTGTAGAAGACAGATTTGAAAAAGTAATTGATGCACTCAACAATTATGTTGATCAGTTTGAAAAATCACATCATAATCCAGACCTCTGATCTCTATAATTTGCAATCAGCTTTATAATTTTTTGCTTTTTGGGTTATCATATGTCTGAGGAGACAAGGGGTTGTCCATTTTTAAACCATGCATGTTTCAGGGAGCCATTTTAAAGGGATAGTTTGCATTATTTGAGTGGGATTGTATGGGGTACTAGTCAGTGTATAAGCTGCAGGATATTCCAGTCGGCACACCAACATTTCGGAGAAGCAGAGAGGGGCACTAGCATGGAAGCTAAGCAATGTACTGCTGTGGACAGGGTCAGCAACAAAAGATATTTAAGCCACTTAAAAAAGGATCCACCAAAAAAAAATCAATATCAGTTTAATTGTACACTTGTTTGTGATATTGTGTAACTTTTGTGTTTTAAAAGCATAGTCTTGTCGTGTTCTGCAAGGGAAAATGACTGATTTCATCTATGGAGTTTGGTTGGTTTGGAGAGAGTGATATTTGGCCAATTTCCCACTGGAAAAGGCTGTCTGATGGCAAAGTAAAGTAGTGAAAATCTTCTAAATATAGTGTACACTTAAATTGTTATTGATTTTTTTAGGTGGACCTCATTTTAAGTTGCTAAAATACCTTATTTGGTTGACCCAGTCTACAGTAGTTCATTGCATGCTGGTACACCTCTTTGCTTCTCTAAACTGGGAGCAAGTTGCCCACCATCTTCTCTTGGCAACACAGTGATTATGGGTAAGTACCTCATACAGCCCCACATCAAATAGTGCAAACTATCCCTTTAAGTAGAATCGCCCCAGTTCTTCAAATGAAAACAAGTGTGATCTATCAGGAAGTCTACACTGTCATCTGGGAGATATTGACAGACAAAGAAGGGAAGAGAAGTAGACAGCTCGACATGCTCGCTCATCTGGAGGATATTCAGAGGAAAAATATTTTCATAACTGTTTGAAATTTTACATATTAGGCGGATTAAGGGGACTGTACACACATCCTCAATTGAAAAAAAGAACATCTGGATTACATTAGATGTGTCTTATAAAGACTATTGTGCTACTTTCGATTTGTCACTTCACAGTCAGAGAAGGGCGCATGAAAAATGAACAAATAGACGGGGTGTTTTATTGTTGTTTTTTTTTTCTTTTTTGTATCTTCCCCTCTTAAAACAAGTACATGCAGTATAATTAGATGGCCAAGATGTGAAACCTATATTTTCCAAAGCCACAGAGGCCTGAAATTTGCTGAATGGTTACATTGCTCAGTTATTCTATATCAGGAATTTGTAAGTCGAGTCTTCCTTTTGTTAGCAGAGAACTGCAAGATAACATTTCAGTGAGATTGAATATCTGCTCACTTCCTTTTGCTGCAGAGCAAAAATGAAAAATACCCAGGTGAAAGCAGAGTACACATTATTCTGTCAGGATCTGTTTTTGAAGGGGCAGGCTCATACCTTTCGAGATTTTCTGCATAAGTATGTAAGTTTATACAGATGGCCATATTCTATAGAGTAATAAAATAATGTGTCTCTGCATCAGATTTTTCTCCAACTGCTGCAAAATAACCGTCTTTAAACAGAAGCTTACATATTTTCTGTCAGTAACTTTAGCAGCCCAAAAAACTTGGTACAGTAGCATAAGAGACTAGCTGAGGACAAAGGATCAAATAATCATGCACACACAACCTCCCCTGGGGGAGATTTAAAGGTAGGCAAAGCATCACACGAAGATGATGAATCTTAACATTTTTCCATCAAACATGCTTCGTCTGAGTGAATGCAGAAATTCCAGTATCACACTTGCCTCTGAAACTCCAGCTGTGTTTTTGGCAAGACAAGAATATCTTTGCAATTTGGTGAATGTTTTTCTCATCCATTATTCCTCACTAGAATAAGTTTCTGCCACAGGTGTTCTCAGTAGGAGTAAAAACCCCCCAAAAGTGAAGTTCTGTTGTGAAATTGCTTTTTCGTCCAGCTACAAACTTTTGCAGTTTCCATTTCCTCTCAGACTTAATCACCCAGCAACCAGGACCAACTGGAAGCCAAAGACAGTGCTGAAAACTATTTTTGTAAAGCTTAGAGTTAATTTTTCATTGTCTTCAAAAATGGTTAGCCTCCAAATTCCTGTAATACCACCAACTATGTGGCTTTGGGCAAACAGGGAGAAGACTTGTATCCGATAATCAGCATTTTTTTATTCAGAGTTCTCATTATTGGAGCATTTGGAGCAAATTAAGTTTCATTTTTGTTCATGTCACACTGGTGTTCTTTATTTAGTGTGGTCCGTGATAAGACTCCGACTGTAGAGTTATAGCTTTATTCAAAACCGCCCAGTTTGCACTCTAAGACCTTTTCATCTGGTAGCAATCTCCCCGTGAGCAGTTTCAGCCACCAAAAGCCCAATCCATCAGCCACTGTCATGTGCCGCAATGAAAAGTGAAAGGGAGTGTAAATGCAGAGACCCATAATGTTCTTTTAAAATGGAAAATACCAGTTTAAACTTAGTTTGTGCCTAATTGCTTTTTGGAAGAACAGGAAAAATAAGGAAATCAAGTCAAATATTCTCTTTATTTATGTCAGGATGAAGTTCTCTTTTTTCTAACATGCTTAGTACTCATTGCTCTTAAAATAACAGTGGGATTATATAGTTAAATGTGTTGATTTCATTCATACACAACATACTGATTTTAATTGGTTCCTCTTTCATGTTTTATGAGACTGTCACCACAGCGTGTTTGGTTTGACGTAGAAAATGAGCAACAGATTGTACAAACTCCAATGCAAACAGCAAAAATAGGTGCTGTGTGCATGCAGTATAAGTGATTGTTGCCAGATTATACGCACCATATGTATTCCTTTAAAAGAGTAGTAGACCGTATTTCCTTTTTTATGAAATCCTCCCAAAGTCATCACACAGTGCAGCCATATTTACCTACGCCAGCTAACTGGTTCCATGCTTTTCACTTCAAATTGTCTTGAGCCGGTGGACACATGATAGCAGCACAGCAGGTCAAAGAAGGACAGGACGGCCTTCAGCTATCTCCCACACATAAAACAAATCATATCCGTTCAACTTTAAGGAGTAAGACCTGGGATAAAAGGTAATATTAACTGTCTGTCTAAACAGATGAAAACAGTCTGAGGGCATGCAGCCTCCTCGTTCCTGCCCCGGGCATCGGGCACACAATCAGCGCCGCATGCGTCCCCTCATGAAGGTCAACGGGGAGCTGCATCACTGGATTATGGGATGCAGGATGTCTGCCCTTACTAGGCCAAGAAAAGGAAATGAGAGGTGTCTAAATAAAGCCAGTTAAAATGAGTCAGAAAAGTGTACAAGCCTCGTCCTCCATTCACTGGTGGCTCGAGATAAGATGAAGTTATACGCTGAAAACTATGAGAGAGGGAGAGACAACCAAAGTGAAAACAGAGAGGGAGATGGAGAGAGACAATCTTCAAATCACAGCTGTTGGAAACACAAGCCGACTCACAGCTTTTTCAGCATTATTGAATGCCTCCTGTGGAGGGATGAGGGCTGCGGGGTTAAAGCCTCCCTCCGACAGAGACAAGATAGCTATGTCAGACAAAACTGAAGCCAAATAGACTAATTCTGTAAAATAAACAATTTGTTTTAAAGGAGAAATCTGTAATATATTCGCTGAAACAATCACAAAATGACAAGTATGTCATCAGAAACATGCTAAGTTTAAATATTTGCCTCCTTATCCTTTGAAATTTACATTATGTGCAAAATAACAGGTTTTTGTTTCCCCATTTCATGTTAATTTGAGTTTAAATCACTGCTGAATGTTCCCAGAATGAATACGTGTCTGTTTATGAGTCATAAGAAATTATTAATAATCTTTTAGCAGGAGTTAATATTGATAACAGTTAAATTTAGCAATATGTTAGTGGAGTCTGGCAGGCGGTAAGGCAGACAGTCACTAAACTCAAACTCCAGGGTTTGTATTTTCAGAGCAGTGTGCTTTTGTTTTAAGGATAACAGGCTTAACTTTATATTGACAGACAGCTGACAGTTATAAACAGCTGATCAGCTTACAGTGGAGGACTCATCGCTGCTTATTATTGTCAAATTACAATGTTGTGCTTGTCTTGCACTCCTGCAGTGTTTCTGCCTAAGCTTTTTTGCATTTGGAGAGGAGGGGGTGGGGAAAAACCTATAACTCAAACCATAGACTTTACTTAAATAAAACTTATTATGTTAAGTTAATGAGAAAAGATGTGTTGATTTCATTGAATTCTTGTATGATTTTTTACAGTGCAGAGTTTGCTGTGCGCTGATTGTTTGTAATTTTCACCCAATCTGCTGCACTGTAATATTATACTTTAGATAAATTGATTAGATTGATGGATTCAGAGGCGAACAAAAGGCTCAGGCTAAATCTGTTGCATCAGCTGCAGGCGACCCTGATCAGGAATAATCAGGTTTGGAAAATGGATGGGCGGATGGATTGGATCTTATCAAATCACCAAGATGTCCCCGAGTTTGAAACCCTCAATTTAAGGGAATCGCATTAATTGTTAGGGAGCACTATGGATCATCTTAGAAGCTGTCTGTGTTACATTTTTATTCGTGGCTGTGTACTAATGCATATAAATCTGAAAACTCTGGGGTTTCATCTAATCTCTAATTTTCATACAAATGTCGGTTCGCATAGGAAATAAAAACAGACACAAACAACAACTAAATCCCTTCGTTCTTAACAAGTCTAACAGTAATCCCTGGGAGGCTACATCGGCACACTGCATCAAATCTAATTTACGCTTCTATAGTCATGTCACAGTGCAAAACATAAAGATATGTCAACAGTTGTGTTATGTGATCAGAAACACGAACATAAGCAGCGTTTCCACCACAGGAACCGTCTCCAGGGCCTAGGAACCTTTGTTGGACGCAAAAATGACATGTAATAACAGTTGTTGCTTTCTCGTATGTCAGCAAACTGATTTGCCCAATCTTTGCAGGTCTTTAGACTGCGGAGGAAACACATGCGACAGTGGGCTGAAAGAACATTTTAGTTCCTTGAAAAGAAGTTCCTGGGACTAAAAGTTCAGGGTACTTTGGGTGGAAATAGTGACAGAAAATTGACTTCTTCATGCTGCTTTAGAATCACGCCGCCAAGTATGAACACTCAAGTTTTGGGTCCAAAAAGATGACTGCAACATTTTGGCTTTCAGGGGACTTGTTTCTGTTTCTTGTATGTTTTTCTGTGTTTGCAGTGAAAACTTAGAAAAGGTTAAGAACCTGTGCAGCACTTTATGCTGGTGAAATTGATTGACCTTCTTGGGCCTCCTTATTTTCTCATTTACATAGCTGTGAGAGGTTTTACCAGGGTGAAGTGAGGCCCAGTAAGTAGCCAGCAGTAAGCAGCTGCTTCTCATCTTTCTCTACAAGCATGTGTGTTATGGCTCCGCTCTGATTGGGTATCACATAACCCCCCTTGTATCTCCTGAGCCCTTTGAGACTGGGCTATAGGCACTGGCTCTTTTATTATTGCACTACAGAGGTCTGTGCACTTTAAAGAATAGCTTGTGGCAGAATACATTTTAAATGCATATCCGTCTGTGTCATTTAATGTTTTGATAAGTTGACTAAACACTGCATAAGTGAAAAGAAGGCGGAAGAACTTGTATAAATAGAATTAAGAGTGAATAAATGTGAGGTGTCTTCTAACTATAAGTAATCATACAAACCTTAATTTCGAGTTGGGAAAGTTGTGAGGCTGTGAAAAATATAAATAAAAACAAAATTCAATAACTTGCAAATATGAGTGTATATTTACAAAAAATCAATAAAGTTAATCAGTCTGAACATTAAATGTCTGGTCTTTGTGCAAATGATTGCATTCTGTTTTTATATAAGTTTTACACAACATCCCAACTGTTTTGGAATTGGGGTTTGTAAATACTGTATTTGAATAATTTGCAATAATAATATTGCAATAATAAAGCAGTAAATCTGCTCTCAACAGGTACTTTTTCCAGTCTTGCATGTCAGAAACACAAATTTTCAGGAGTACAACTATAGCCCAAAGGAAACACAAGTTTGTGAACTCAGCTGTGTAAGTTCACCATTATTGGACAGCAACTGCTCAGCCACCATTCAGCATGACATCTCCATTTTCCGTGATCCCATCTTGCTGAGAGCTTTTCTCTCTTTTCCTCTTGTCAGAGGTCGCTCACTGAGATATAAACCTGGTCTCTTGCCAGGCGCAGGCTTATATCTGTTTCCCTGTTTTGGAAGCGGGCCCTCTCCGTGGCTCCTCCACTTCCCGCATCCTGCGCGACGGTCCTTAGGTTGTTTGTGAAATGGAAGTAGCGCAGGACTCCTCTGGGACGTAACGGAGAAGGGAAGGTCTGGAACCCCCTCACCTCTGTGTTCCTGCAGGGTCCCCAGTGGATCACTGAACAGTGGGCTCGCTCTCCTGGTCTTTTGACTTTTTGTGTGCGTGTGTGTTTGTCTGAGAAGGAGAAAGGTCTTCACGTTTGCGTGTTGAGGGTGGGCCTTTTTTTCTTTTTTTGCATTCGAAGTAGATGTCACATTGAGTTAGTCCAGCAGTCTGCTGAAGTCTGGCTAGACTGGAGAACAATATTTTTCCAAGATTGCCCTGGAGTGCCAGTAGCCAAAACGGAGGGATGCTGCTGTCCAAGCTCCTGCACATTCCTCTCGTTGCTCTGCATAATCCATCCCCCATCCTTTTACTGTATCCGTGCAATAGGTTAAAATATGTATATTTTCCAGCAAGGGGAGAGCAGGGCATCTTGTCACATGGGTAAGTTGTTATGGATGGGTTATACCTTCAACACCAGAGGGTGCTATCTAAAAAAAATGAGTTGCATGTGCAAGTCACTGTTCTGAAATAATTTTGTTCTTGACAGTGTATATCACTATGATCTGAGGTGTTCGTATTTTTCAACCATAAAAGTAAAAAAGCTAAACTGTACTATTTATGTATTAAAACTTTTATACATAAATATGTATGTTCAATAAAATTCTCTTTAAACATAACAGAGAAGAGAAAAAGATGTATTTGACAGCTAAATCAAAGTCCTGCACTAAAACCAGCTTGTGATATAGCTAGCAATAGCACAGGAGGGTGCATAATAAGAAATTAATTAGATAAAAATTAGAATGATGAAATATCTTTTTGTAAGAATATGGAAATATGTAAAGGAGAAAAATAAATAAGGAAGGACAGGGAAAGGTAGCCATTTAAAATGGTAAAAAATCAAAAGACCAACATCACCTGACATAATGCTGAGGGCAGTGAGGCTGGTAAAGCTAAATAAATCAGACCTTTAACTGCACAAATGAATGTGGAGAGCCTCTATTTTTATACATGTTCTTATTTGTTGAAAGATATCCTGTCAGTTTACCCTGCATAGTGTGACAGCTTACCCAGTGACGGGGCAAAATGTCACAAATGCACATTCTGTGTTCAACCATTTATAACTCTGAAAGTGAGAAGTAAAAATCTAAAGATTATAGATTTGTGCACAAGAATGTATTATTTAATTTAATTTTACGTGGAAAATGAGGGACTGTGAGATACCAAGACTGAGAAATTGAAGTGAAAGCAAAAAGTGTGACAAGATGCCCCGCTCTCCCCTATGTTATTACACATTGTCTGTGCCAGCCTATCAGTCTCACTTTACCGCTTTAACACCGTGAGCTGCAGTGAGGTTTGCATACTGTTATCCTTATCTGCAGGATGCACCAGGCAGACTGCAGGAGGGTGGTGCATTCACTGTGGGTAAGATATACTGTAATATATCTCCAGCACATAATTTCTGTGGTATCATTTGTAATTGATTTCAGTTGTGCTTTGTGCAGTTTCTCATATTACACCCCAGTGGAGTTTCCCTCCCTATAGTCCTGAAGCTCAATTACCTTTCCGCCTTTTTCGAGCTCATCAGATGTAGAAGCAGATTTTCTTTTCTGGAAAAAATTAAGAATCCATTTATAACAATAAAATAAACATTTTCTTGGATGAGACTTGAGGCAATGCTTCACTAGATGAAAATTAGGCTGCCTAATTTGTTCTCAACAAAAGATCAGGGACGTCCCACATTCCTTGCCAAGGCATTGAACCTATAGCATGTGAAACTGAAGAATGTGATTTTAGGAGCTGGCATGAATGAGGACTTGTTTGGTTCGGAGGTGAAGGTCCACCCAATCCCACACTACCCATGAAATCCAATAGTTCCCATGGTTGATTTTTTTTTTCCTCCTATTTGGAGCAGAAAATGAGAAAGTGTTGTGGACAATCATGCACACCTCCAGCGGCCGTCTGATTTGCGTTGGCTAGGTGCTTTTTCTGGGCAGCTGTCTCAGCCCAGGATTGCACAATGCCCAGGTGGGAGTATCTGTGACCAGGCTGAGGCGAGAGCGGCACACTTGGGTTGCCAGCTTTAGCACGAATTCCATCAACACCCGCATGTCGTCTGTCAGCTGCACTAATCTGAAGCCGACAGTTGTAAAAATAGGGCTGTTAGACGGTCGATCTCTCTTCATTGACTCGGTCGATGGGAGTCCCCCGGCTTAATCCTGCAGTTGTTCCTCTGATTGAAAACAAATGCATCCTTCATCGCTGCTGTCGTCAAAGCCAGAAGTCCACATAACTGATTGATCCACAGTCAGATACCGTTTTCACTAATGTGACATTAATTGGTCACAGTTTGAATGTAAATTTGAACAGTGTTACTTTATCTTTTCTTAATTACACTCTTAGAAATAAAAGTGCTTAGAAAAAACCTTTTTGGTCCCTGGTACAACCTTTTATAAAGGTTCCACCTCAAACTTTCTACCTAGAACTCAAGGGTTATACCTAGAATCGTCTGTGAAAGGTTCCACCCAGAACTCTCTATGAAAGGTTCTACATAGAACCTTTCATAGAGAGTTCTATGGTGTAATGCTTCCACCCAGAAACATCTCCTGGGGGTCTATGCAGAACGATTCCACCTTCCCAGGGGGTTCTACCAGGAACCTTTTTATATTCCAGGGGTTTCATCTTGAACCCACTCAGAGGGTTCTTCTGAGAACATTTTTATATTCCAAGGTTTTTATCAAGAACTCATTAAGGGGTTTCATCTAGCACCCACCCAGGGTGTTCTACCGATAATGTTTTTATATTCCCTGTATTTTATCTAGAACCCATCAAGGGGGTTCTACAGAAGACCTTTTTATATTTCAAGGGTTTCATGTAGAGCACACTTGGGGCTTCTCCCAAGAACCCTTTTGTATTTCGAGGGTTTTATCTAGAACACACTTCTTCTTCTGGGAACCTTTTCATATTGCAAGGGTTTTAGCTAGAACCCACCCAGGGGGTTCTACCAATAACTCTTTTATGGTACAAAGGACATT
>JAJHUR010084346.1:0-23900 GCA_027495735.1 Lutjanus campechanus
AAAAGAGAAAACTATTTTCTTGTGGAACATTTTTTCAGCTGGAAATAAAGGCAGTGTGTTTGTGAAGATAGAGAAAAAGAAGGTGATTATAAAACAGGATCTGTGAGATAAACTGTACATATATATTTCTCCCTACTTCACAGAACAGCAGCCAGTTGCAGCAGCTGCGTGCAACTTCAAACCTCTGTATAAAATAAATTATTAAGTTATGAGTTATGCACTACTAAAATAAACGTGCTTGTACCACTGTGATAAGTTACAACATGGCTAAGCAGCAACTAAACAGTTACACATGCCCCCAGGGTCGGTGCAAATGTCACAGAATTATCCTCACCAACAGCAGCTTTCCTGCAACACAGCTTCATTTTTCATTAACTACATTTCACAACACACTTCACACTAGCTTACATGTGCTATGATACTTGGTGGCTCATGACCCCTGTTTCAAAAAATGCTGCAAAAGTGCCTCTTTGGATGCCCCTGTAGTAGATAAACACAATAAAGTGCCCCACAGGGTGCCCTTCCAGAGGACAAAACCTGATAACGTGCCATATAGAGTGTCCTTCCAGTGGACAAAACCTGATAAAGTGTCATACAGAGTGTCCTTCCCTGCAGACAGTTTGAGTTCCCCACCGGTCACCAAGACAATGGAACAACATGAACCAGTGTAACTGTCTGTTTTCTTTAATTCATCTGTATCTCGTACTTGAGCAGGCCGGCTTTCCCAAAGGGAGGATCCATATTTCATCTTATCTTTGGAAAAAACACAGTTGTCATGAAAAGAGAGCGATAGAAACATCTGCTCATCCGTGTCCTCGGACTGTTTGAAATGTGTTTCCACAGTGGAGCAGCGAGGAGCACTAACAACAAAGCCGACTGCCCCGTACGTGACTGACAGCCTGTTTACACGCATATTCTCCTTATAAGGCAGATGCAATGCTTTCTGGGCCACGGCAGGGGGGTTATTTATACTTTTTCCGGAGGTTTTTTTTATTGAACATCTTGTCGCTTTTGATTTCTCCCAAGTGGAGGATGCTGTCCAGGACTTCACACACATCCAAATACACACACGCACACTCTGCCAAAGACCCAGAACTGCTTGTTTAGCCCCAAATATGTTATGTTTTAACTATGTTCATAATGTCAGCAGGGTTGGGAGGAAATGTGTTTAGATTTATATTAATAGTTTTAGATTAATAGCGATGATTCTGCATATTTAAATGTACTTTGTTAAGTAGCGTTATGTTATTCACACTCAAACTTTAATCTAAACTGACAATAAACATATTCACACAACATCCTGCACACCAGCATCACCACCTACGTTCCCAAAATATTTTTCAGTAATAATAGTAGTATAGACAGATTAGCTAGCTAGATGCAGTTCAGTTTAACAAATGTTAGCTGGTGTTCTGTGTAGCTAACATTAGCTGGTGTTCTGTGTAGCTAACATTAGCAGTTGGTCTTTCCTGTAAATGTTTCTTTGAATTAGCTGGTGAGTTCTTGGATAGTGACAGTATTTTCACAGCTGAAGGCAGAACTTTACACTGTACAGTGATACACAGAAAAGTTTTCTGATTTAAAGACATATAATGTTGAACTTTGCACCCAGTGGCAGCATTTTTTCACCAGATGCCATGATAATGACTGGTAGTATATCGTTCTTACATCTTTTTTTAATATCTGTAATGGAATACATTTCTCTTTTTTGTAGCCTTGTCCTCTAACTCTGTTACAAGTAATCCATTACTCTTACATTGTTCTACTTGATACTATAACCATTTGAATCTGAATTTTGTAAAAATAAGACGGAACAGGCAGTGGATGACTTCTTACCAGTTCAAATTTAGATAATGAGGCTATCTGGGAAATTATTTTATCATTGCTGCTTCAACAATATCAGGATCCCAGAGGATCAATTCTCAGGCTCCTCACTGCTCTGGTCATGGCCGAACTGTATATTTAGAGGTGCCGTCAGCTGTTCATGGGCACCGCCGCTCGTGCCAAGTCGTCTCTCAGGCTGCCAGGATAATGAAGACAATAGAGTAATCCTGCCACCATGTTTGACAGCGGGCCAAACAGACAACTATCTCTGCCGTGGTTGTTCCCTGCTCACACTTCGTGGATGTGTTAAACAAAGGATGAGAAATCCAAACATGGAGACTCGTCCATTAGTCTGAATTAAAGATTAAAGAAGCGGACGAGCGCATGATGTATCAGCGTTACTGTTGTATTCTGGCTTATTTGGCCGAATGTCTTCTTCTTAATTCTAAAAAGTTTTTAATAAAAGAGACATCAGAGAGACGGTGACGGGTACAAACCGCTAAAAATGAAAAGTTTAAATAAACAAAAATTATTACCACCCACTGTTTGAATTGTGACTTGTGCCACACATTACATTCGTCAATTTAAAAGTTAATTTAAAAAAAGCTTTATCGGTAAAGTAGTGTTCAAGTTTATCTCGGGAGGAGACGCAGGCCTGTTGATCACGCGCACACTCACGCACACATGGAAGCAATTACATGATCCCCTCCTGGCTTACGCCCGGTGGGGATAATTAACAGTTATTATAATTAGATCATAATCACCTACGCTTCTAACAAACATTTTAGTAAGGCCATAACAAAAAGTTTTGGGGCGCTCCGGCTGCCTCTTTGGGTGGCGTCCCGGCACACCCGCGGCTACGCCCCGCTGGCTGCTGCATGTGTAATTCACCAGACCTGCCTCGACCTTGGTATCCCCGCTCTCCTCGCTCTCTCCGAAAATGTTTTCTGGGATGTCCTGCCTCTCCCTCCCTCCTCTCCTCTCCTCTCTCTCTCTCTTCCCCCCTCTCACACTGTGTTTACAGCCTCGCAGAGAGCTGCATATCTGACATTTCTCTCTCAAACTCCAACCAGCTCTCTTCTCATCTCAAAGGTAAGAGGCAGCATCCTCCACAGAATCAGCTCCTTTCAACTCTTATTTCATTTTATCGCACCAAATTAAGAGACCAGACGATGCACAGGAGATAAACATGCTTAGAATCAATCATAAGGCTGGAACATTTATTAAAATGCATGATATTATTATTATTTCTAGTGAACTGAGTGAACATTGAACAGTTTCTTGTTAAAGTTTCTTATGTAGCATCAGTTTCTTATGGAAAGTTTGTCATTTAATCAACGAGCTGCGTAGTTTGCAGCACATGTCGAGTTACTGCAGAAGTTCCACAGTCGCAGTGAGACGTCACTGATTTTACTGTGAGGTTATAAGGAACAGGTTGTGTTTTGTGTTAAGATACAGAGAAGCACTGTAAGAATCAGCGCTTGCGATAAAAAAACTCATTGTTCCCATGAAGTTAAAACTGAGCTCTGAGCAGCAGGGAGCAGGGCAGGGGGGCAGGAGGGAGGCAGGGGGGCGAATGGAAACTGGACTGAACCTCCCAGAGGGATAAACACTCATCTGCACTTCTTCCATTCCCATCCAAAGCACATGATTTGATTTTAGAGTGCTCGGGAGACACATCAGCTCCGTCCAAACAGGGATTTCATTAAGGTGACAGTAACTTTATGCAAACAGAAATCATACTGGCCTTTAGTTTAAAAGCATGTGTCACAGATATTCATTGTAAAACTGATCAAACTGGCTTTACTGGAACACTGGTTTTAAAAGTATCATTCTGGTGTAAATATTTGAGAGTTAAAGTTGAAGACTTTTCTGTCCTGACATCTTAAACTTTACCTTATTCCCCAGGGAGGTACGTGGACCTAGTCTCACATTAAAAATCAGGGTTGTTCCAATAAAATACCAGTTTCAAAAATGCTCATACTGGTATCAGCTGGTACAAAAATACAAAGCAAAGTTTAAAGTTTTAACTTATTTAAGTTTTGTACAAGACTTAAATAACTTTGATCACATAACATATGGAAAATACTTATTTTAACTGCGACAACAATCTTTTCCTTTTCTAACCACACCAGATGGTTTGTTTAGACAATGTTTGGAGAAGGGCAGGCACTCTTGGCAGGTGGCTGGATGAACCGTCTCTCTATCACGTCTAACTTCAACCGCCGATTGGCTGCCCCACTTTTGGTGCGGACACAAACGGATAACCTGAAACAAATTTTGCAGGTTATCTTTTTCTTTGCTGCGTTGAGGCTGCCAGACTGTCGCTTCACGGTCGCTATTGCACATGTACGCCTCACAGCAGAGACCGGAGTTAACGGGAAGACGGCTCAACTCGCTACTTCCATCATGTTTAGCGTTAAAAACACCCGTGATGATGGAGCCAACGAACTGTTGACAATTACATTTGCTGGCAGCTAATTTTGGCGGACTAATCGTTGCACCCCTAACCAGAGCTAATTTTTAAAAAGTGCTAATTCAAGACCTCAGTTCACTCTTTATTGGCCTGAAATTTGGCTCGCAGCAAAACCAGGCAGTGTCGAGCAACGTGCAACACTACGTGCAACATCTTTTGTTGTTAGATCAAAAGAGGTATCTGGTATAATTTGTGTCAGACTTTAAAATTCTGGTATCGTCTATAAAGCACCGTCCCCCCAACAGTGTTGACGCTGACCCTGCCCCACTTACAATAATAGGTCAGCATCAGAAAAGCCACAAATCTGTCTAACCTACATTTCACTGTCAGACTTTTCTACTGACGGTCATTTTGGAGGACCTAAGATGCTGCAATTTGCAAAAAATATCATGGCTACTATATTTAGAGAGATGCTGTATATTAATTTTGATCTTATCACTGCAGAGGCATGACATGAAATAAATAAACTGTCCGTACTGTGCGGTTGGATCACCTCAGCTGGTCATCGTCCACAGTAACAGAAGAAGAAGAATACCAGGTGGTTAACTGAACATGTGTGTCAGTGACAACAGCTACTGGTGCTGACACACACTGATAAAACTCACAGCCATGGAATGACTGCCGTCTAAAACACACACACACACACACACACACACACACACAGTTGTTGTGATGGAAATATTTCAGTCTTTACTTGTAAGATTGTGTCTTTCATATCTAACTCCGCTCTGGAGGTATTTATCTGTTGGCAACAACAGCTGACCGTGTTAATCAAAGTACAACATGCTTCTTTCAACAGAACAAGAGTCAACTGTACTTTAACAGTAATAAACATTTAAAAATAAAACTGGACTCACTCACAAGCTTATTGCTGCGTCACACAGCACAACACAAACACTGAGCTGGAACATTAAAGTAAGATAAAGATATAATATTCTGATAACATGGCAAAGTACCTGCTGAATGACTATTTACATGTAGTATATTTAATTATACGGTTCATTTTACACAAATAAAGAGACTCCACTTGGGACACATCAGAGATACAATAAATCACCTACAGTGGAAAATTGAGATGCTGATAAAAGCACAAATGACTGAGATCCAGACACGAAGCACAAACAACTTGGGTTTAGGATGGGAACGCAGGAGGGACAAGCAAGCGGCAATCACCAGGACTAAAACTCTCTAAGCAGAGGAGACCTGGGGAAAAAATGTGTAGCAGAGTTTTCTATTTTTTTTAGGTTTACGGTGTTTTTAAAACTGAACTAAAATTATACGTGTGAAACGTCCTGCAGACCGTGGTCCCAACCAAACATATCCGTTGATCCGGACCAAACAGCCAAACCACCAAGAGGCGATCCTGGTCTTAATCAAAATGAACAATGGTTCCGTTTCTAGTGTGAAAACATTTTTTTTTTTTTTTTTGGATGGCTCAGACTTTTGGACCAATTACAGGAAGTTTTGACAGGCTTTTCGTCAGAACCAGAAGAAGGAAAAACAATGAAATGAAACAAAATGTTTAACTGACAGTTAGTCAGCTGAAAAAAATTCCTAAAAACCGAGCGTGACAACATAAACCTTGGTTTGGACCCCGGCTTGGACTTGTTTAAGGTGTGTGAAAGCACCCCTAATCAGTGGCCCCTGGGGGCTCCTGGAACCCACGTTCAGTGAGGGGGTAACCTCTGCAGGCACAACGGTTACGCGACCTCAGACCTCGATTAGTATTTAACACATCAACAAGTAAATTAGATTCAAGGCTGCCGCTCTCAGCCTCTCACCAGCCTGCTAAACTCCTCCAGCTGCTGCGTCTTGTCCGGTTGCTTGCTTTTATGTAAATGACACAAGACAGATCAGCCAATCGGCACATCTCTCCGACAGAGCGACAGCTGTGTCTGTGTGGCCCTGTGAGACGTGAGGAGTCCAGACAGAGACGAGCGGAAAGCAGCGAGTGATGACAAAGAAACGGCTTGTTGATAATAAGAAAAGTGGATCAGAAGTTACATTTGGCATGTGAGCTGTGAGCGCCACAGACTCACAGGCCCCTAAATGTCATCAGACAGAGGTAAGGCCGCGTCTCGTTTACTGCCAGCATTTTACTTTCACACTCATTTCTCTTTTTGTGGAAATGAGGATTACTTGCACGCCAGTCAGAGAAGAGAATGACAGGCCATCTTCTAGAGTGAAATGACTGACAGTCAGCACTCAGCACACAGACGAGTGGAGGATAACGTGGAGCACCCGTCACTCACATGTTGTCAGTCACACAGTAGAGGCCCATACAAAGATTATCCCAATTTAACCCTGAGGTGTCAAAGGTCAAAGTGCAGGCAGGACAAAAAGGCTACAGAGAACAGGAAGGTTGTATCAGAGCTCCATTTATGACCTGTGGTGCTGAATGATTCAGGGGCCAAGAGCTGGACAGGGGCCTCAGGGATTATGGATATTTATTATCTTAAGTCCAGTACAAACTGTTGCCGGGGGGGAAGGCTTGAAATGTGAAGGCTTTCCACATATTACACCAGGGAACTGAAGATTTTTGTCATTTGATTAAGTCACCGCAGCTGAGTTGGGAAGCCCCTGCTCAAGTGCAGAATATTTCTTCTTCTTTCATCTGTAGCGATTTAAAGAATAGCTCCATTAAAGCTGCAAAACAAGCCCAAGACAAAACCATAAAAGTCTCTGTAAAGGGAAAAGGGGATTTTTTCTTCTAAACACCTTAGTGTGAACCCAGCAGTTCACCTCAGCTCACTTCAGTTCCAACAAACAACAAAAGAAAAAAAAACATCCAGCGGAGCGGAGTGTTTTAAAAATCTTCTGGGTGGTTAATAATACGTTTCTATGGGGTTATAAGCTCAGAACACACATTTATTGTTGCTTTACACGACCTTTAATGATGTTACTTAATAAATTGCGCCTTCAGATTGAAGTGAATCAGAAAAGAGTCTTAGCGATGGTGCAACTAAAGTTTTTACTGTGAAAAATAGTCCACCAGCTTTTCAAATGGGGTTTGGTTTCACAGTCTGGCCACTTGAAAGTCCAGGAGCGGAGGGTATTAAATAATTCACATAAATTGAGCTGACCTTCCTTCTAATAATACACCATGTAAACAGCATAAAGTAATGTAGGAAGTGCAGCTAAAACCGGCCTGTTTTCTACTTTTCTTGGCTCGTAGTAAGCGCTTGCGTAACAAGCAAGCGGCTGCCAAAATAGAGACAGAGGTTCCGCTTTTCCACGGCGACGTCATTAGTCCCCATCACAGTTCTTTCTCAGCACATCACTGCATCTTCAAAATATCCATGACCATGAATGCGTTGATTGTTTCTGCATAAGCCAAATCCAAAATTAGGCCTCCCAACAGAGGTAATTTCAGGTGAGGCACTGTTTGAACTACGGCACGTTACCCCACAAGCACAGAGGCTGTGGAGGTTGTCAGGGATTAAAAATGAAACCCCCAAAAACTTCACACACACTTTAGTCGGGTCAGAAGCTAAAGGTCTCACAGCAGACTGACGCTCTCATCTTGTCAGGTATGAGAAAGTGTGTGTGTGTGTGTGAAGGTGTTAACATGTCAAGAGATAATGGGTGACACAGAGGAAGATTAAGGCTGCGAGAAACAAAAGTGAAATGATAAAAATAGATGTGTTGAAACGTCTGCAGAAGCATCAAATGACTAAAATATCTTCCGTTATCTGCCCTTATCCTGTATTACAGCAAACAACAAAGCAAGTGAATAAATGAAAGTCCAGTTTTGATATTAGAGGCACAATTAAAGAACAAAGAGCAATCGAAAATGGACACTTTGCTTTAGCGCCACCCTCAGGACAAATGTCCGACACAGGATATCTAACACACAGATTACCACTGTCTCTTGTGACAAGGCTCCAGGAATCTGAAGCTGTCTGTTTGCTGATCTCCTCTTTTGTATTATAAGTGTAACGAATGCACCCAGCAGGGGTACAAGCAGGACTTTGAATCTCGTTAAAAATAGCAGAGAACTTGGCAGAACCGATGTACAAGTGGTAAGATGCTCACCGTTTGCCGGAGCCACTAATGCAAAAGCTCGGTCACCTTGTCACAGCGACTTTGATGCGAGGGGAGTCACGGATCAGATGACAAAAGGGATTTAGCAGAGAGGCTGCAGCTGCACTCTGAAGTTCATTTATTATTATTCTGCTCACATGCTTTGTTATAGAGCCCAACCAATACTAGATTTTTGTGGCTCATGCCAATACTGGTATTGATGAGTAAAAAATTCCAGAATTTTGTTGTTTTCTTATTTTATTGGGGTCTCTTGCTCTTTATTTACAATTTCATCCTAATCCTCAGTGTTTATTGTCACTGGTAACCAGTTTAAAGGTGCATTACCACCAACAACTGTTGTCCTGACATTACATGAGAACGTGGTGAGCAGTCTTGCTGCCCAAATCATGTAGCCTTGTGAGGCAGTTCGGATTCTCCAATCTGCTGTGTAGACTTCCCTGAATATAGCTGAAGGCAGGATTATGCATGCTGCTTTCATGACTGCCCATTTCCTCAGGTCTACGTGACGTAAATTTCATCATCAGAGGGTTTGTGCGAAGGCTCCGTGTGGACATCCGGCTGCCAATTTGTTATGAATGTGCAGACATGTTCCGGCGACCACGACAGACTCTGTTTTGATGTACCTTCAAACATGTTATGACTACCTTTAATCTCCTTATGAGTACTTTTAACCTTGCCAAAAGTACGTTTATTACTATGACTATTCCTATGAGCACCTTTAAATTCTCTAATTAGCACCTTTAATATATAAGATAAGTACCTTTAAATCTCTGAATAATTCTAATTAATAACCAGGAAGCTCTATTTATGCTTTCAAATATCAAATGTAAACAAACAGATACATCTGCTGTATTTTTGACTCTAATAAAGCTACAGTATATATGCTTTTAAAGCACCTCAAACACCTGAAACGTCAATTAACTTAAACTAGCTAAAAGCTAATAGCTAAAATGTGCAATAAAGACACTTTAAACCAAACTCAACTGTTACTCAACAACATTCAACCACATAAAAATACACATACAATATTTTTGGACCCACACTCTAATAAACAAAATATAAATGCGGACAAAAGGACGTTTTTTTTAAACACCTTTACAGGCCTGATTGTTGACCGGGACACCTGTAAAATGACAGCCGCTGAATGTGACCGTGAAGCGGGTTACTCACCCTCCGGGGTCCGGTTTTACCTCTGAAAAAGCGGCTCCTCACCGAAATCACAGGGGTCCGTACTCCAGTGAAGGAGGCGGCTCCTCACACCTGTCCTCTCAGGTGAAGAAACGTTTCCCCTCCCCCCGTCGCCAGATGTGCAGCCGGGCTTTACCTGGTCACCCAGTTCGCTGTCCGGTTTCCTCACGTCCGTCTTCGGGCTGATATCCACCAGGGTCCCGGTTGACGGTTAGCGCGAGCATAACTTTAGCGTAGCTGTTAGCTTAAAAATTAGCCGCAGTCTCACACTTAACGCCAACTCATACTGTCTGAATACGCTACATTTAACTCACAAAATCAGAGACACCAACTCACAGTGTCTCATAACTTTAATATGACTCTTATTAACGTTTATAAACAGCAATACCGCGTAGAGGAGCTAAACATCTTTTCAACAGCTTTTCTCTAACCGGCGAAAACCAGAACAGTCAACGGTCACTGTGACGTATTGTCCCGCCCTCTAACCAATCAGACACCAAGGAACCTGACGACGCCTCTTGACTGACTAATTAGAAGCAAACAAGCTTCTTATGACGCATTCACTGTCATAGTAAATTACATAACTCTCAATGCAAATAGACATTTAACACAGTATTACTTATTATATGGTTAGACTAATAAAACAAGCAAATAATTTAGGGTTTTATGAACAAAATAAACACAACCCCAAGTATCTTTTTCTGCATTATGTCCTGTAAGTAATAATTTAAAATGTTTTTTATATTTGTGCCATTTTAGCAGCTACTTTCTATTTTTTTTATCAAAATGATGAAAAGCAGCTACAGATTTAAAGTTTAAATTTATACGCTATAAAACACACTGTTGCTCAATTCAATACACACGTGGGTTTTTGCAGCTATAACTTTACTGGGTCTGGGATGACCTCATGGTGGCTAATGTTAGCAAACTTTTGGTAGATGCTGCAGTATTATTTAGTCATGAATTTACATGGTATATATCCTTAATCAGTGTGTCTTATACAGGATCATGTGTTTCAGTTCATGTGTACACACACAGCTTGTTATTGTGTTGCTGCCTCTCTGGCTCGACACATCATCAGAGCTCAGCTGGCGCCTCTGATCAGCTCTCTTATCATCACACCCTGTGCTGTGATACACAGAGGTCACAACCAGGAGACGTCATCACCCACAGGAGGGTGCTGAAGTGCTCCCGATGATCTCATGTTGAAGCACAGAGTCTTAAACAACCTTTTCTTGCTTTCTCACCAGCTTAGAGAAGAGAAGGACTGGACCACATCAGGCCAGGCTGCCTACGACACCTGACCTCTGCTCATCTCCAGCAGCAGTTTGATTCGACCTCATCAGACCGGATCTGACCAGCTCAGTCCAGCTCCTCCAAACAGGCCCGGCAGCCTGACCTGAACTTTCTCTTCTCCGTTTCCAGCAGCCGGCGATCAAGATCTAACCAGCCCGTTGTCTCCAATGGAGCGCGTCCAGCACATGACCAAGTCGGCCATCCGCCGGGCGTCTCAGATCGAGGTGAACCCTCAGGCCAAGAGGAACCTGCAGGAGCTCTTCGTCAACTTCACCCTCATCCTCATCTGCCTGCTCCTCATCTACATCATCGTCCTGCTGAGCAGCTGAGAGCAGCAGCAGCAAAGCCGCACGCAGAGAGTCTGGCAGGGGCTGCACTGTGGACCAGGGTTGGGCTGAAATATGGGTTTTTATTGACAAATGCAAAAAATATCATCCCTGCTCATATATCAGCCCAACGCTGTCTGATGAGAAAAGATCATGGAGGTCAAAAGAATCCATGTGAAAGCCAAACTCTCTCGATTTGTTTCTATCACAGCTGATCAGGATCAGCTTCCCTGCTTGTCTCTCTCAAGGGAATGATCAAAAGTGACCTGACAACAGTTTAAACCAGGGGCGGATTTACTCTTTTTGGGGCTTAAGGCAAACAAGGCATGGGCCCCTTCATGATCCTTGTTTTTCAATCTTTAAATAATAAATAATAAAAGAATAAAACAAAAGTTAAATGGTGGAATGTGGGGGATGAATTAAGCAGAAGCTGTTTTGTTAGTCTGGTAGCAGCCGTACTCGCCAACCCTATATTTCTCCTGTTAAACAACAAATCTTCACAACTTTTTTTCTTTTTAATTATCACCACCAGTTTCCGGCACTGCAACAGTCTCCTAAACTAGTCTAACAACGGATCCACACCAAACCAGACTTCCTGGAAAGAAGAATTCCCATTTCTCAAGGAAAGTTTGACAGGAAAAGTGCATGCTCTTTTTAAAATCTGCTGCGTCAATATTATTTTCAGGCGCAGGACAAGAAATAAATGACTGAAAGAAATCTGATGAATAGTAGTTTGTGACAGATATATACAAGTATTTATTAAATAATTATTTTCATTCTTTAAAAGTCACTAAAATGCAGCAAAGTCTCTGAAAATTGTCTTCTAGTGTCCGCTCACTTCTTCATTTTCCTTGCTTCAACAGTCTGTACACTTATTTTATTGTAGGGATTTTCAGAAAGACATAATTAATTAGCACAACGTTTTTAAAGAAGCTGTTTTATTGGATCCTTGGTAGGTTGGGGCCGACCTTTGCCCGATCGTAAGCCCCCCTCTGGTTTAAACTTTAGTGATATACTGTATGTATGTATATCTAGCTGCCTGCTTATATCACAATCTGTTGTTTTAAGCTGATTTACTTAACAGAATGACTCGCTCCAAGCCCTGTTGCTTCCTGCAGCCCCTTCTCCCACACCCCCACCCTCAGATAAACATGCTGGAAATGATTTTTTCCATTCCCATTTTCACTTCCTCCTTCATCTGACACTGCCAGAAAAACCACAGACAGACATGATGTAGAGTCTGCGACGTCAGGGATCTGTATTTTGAAACTGCTGCCATTTTGGTGGTTACCGAGTCCAGATTGCACAAAAGGAATTCAGGAAAGGGAAGCAGCAAACACCATGGCTGAGTGTGATTGGCTGAAATGTCAATTCTGTAATTTCTGTCATTTTATTTAGTTCTTATGATGCATCCAATCGGGGAGCTTCTAATGATACAATCTGCAACTTAACTTAACTGCAATTCTGGGTTTATTTTGGATGAATTTAGCAGGTACGACGCTGCATTTTGTTGTCAACTGCAACAACAATACCTTTTAATTTAGCCACTGCAGATCTGTGCCTCTGACTGACTTCTTCTCTGCAGAAATTCACATCAAAATAATTGAAATTAATAACTGGTAACAATAAATTTAAAAAAGACTGTTCTTGTTTCACACTGACATCTAGTGGCTCTCAGAGGAACTTCAGCTTCAGGCCCCAATGAATTGATTTTATCTCTCAGCCACGTTGTTTGCTGCTGTATGACATCAAATGCAAACATGCATGACACACACCACCTTTTATAAACTGCTTATGGGCAAAGAAAGTTGGAGAAGTCTGTTGAATCTACATGGTGTCATTTATTTAAAAAAAACAACAAAGATAATTGATTTTTGAACTAATTACAAGTTGATGGCAGTCATGTCAAACTTCACTTTGCATGGTGTGATTTCACTTAATGAATTTCCTGTTTATGCCATGTTTATGTTTAGTTATTGTAATATGATATCAAAACTATTATGAATATTCTTGGTTAACTGCAGCACAAGTGTCCTGATTGTGGCAATGATGATGTAGAAAATAAACTTTATTATAAAGTACATTATAAAGAATGTGATATATAATTACAAACTGGCATCATTGTAGATTACATTTACATATAATGTGTCTTCAATATATTTGCATTGACTGAACATATGTGAGAAATTATTGGGGTGAAAATGCAGATTTGTTCCCCTATTGTTTGTATGTTTGAGAAAATTGTACCACCTGACTTTTCAGCTATGGGACACCAAAGAAAATGCATGTCAGTATAATTAAAGTGGTTTCTCCTGATGCAGCTGTGGACACTTTGATTTAATACATTAGTGCACACAGGATATGAAGGTTGCCATAGCATGAAGCTAAAACGGTTAGCTGTATGTTAGCATCGAATAAAATAAATCAACTTACGTTTTTTCTTTTTGGATGTGATTTGTATGAACACTTCACTAACACTTTAGCATTAAATAAATGTGCATTGCTATCTAATGTTAGCTAACATTTGCTAAATGTAAAGCTAGCTAATGTCTCTAATAATGCTAATGCTAATGAGTTGTAGCTTGCCCCTCCAGATTTTCACTATCCAGTGTCATTTCAGTCGCTGATCAATCAGGAAGTGAGGATGATGATTGGTCGGATTCTCTACGTTTGCACGACTTGCAACTGCGAACGAAACAGTACGATAAGTTTAGCTTCCTGCCATGAACAAGTGAATATGGTAAATGGTGACGTCATCCGCAAACTTCAACATTAAGGTTCTGAAGTCATGGATGTTCAGAGTGAACAGGAGCGGGCCGAGCACGCAGCCCTGGGGGACTCCAGATTTTTTTTAAAAAGACCCAGTAAATAAATAAAAGCAATAAAAGCAACAATAAAAGTGTTACTACGTGGGCAAGCATGTGATTATATTATTATTACTGAAGTAATCTGCATGAAAAATAGGTTTACTCAACCAGCGGACATTGAATTCAACCCATGGCAAGACTTTAAAAGTTGCAAAAATTCTGCAGGAAAAACCACAGACCTGGCAACCCTGGTGGAGGTCAGCGGCTATCAGTGAATGAATAAATGACTGCAACTCATGTTTCTTTACATCCACTCCCTTTATTTGATTTTTAAAAAAATATTTTTCTACCATTCACCATTAATGTCTCGTGTTCACATTTACTTCAGCGTTTTCCTTTTGCTGCAAAGCCTCTTTCCGCTGAGCAGGACAAGATGCTTTTTACACAGAGATTCTCCACCATTGAGTTATTATTTTTAATTTCATACACAGAACACCCCTTACTCCCCATTCACTGCATAAACAAAGCTTTACCACAACCCAATCTGCACCTCATCCTTTTTTGGTTTCATCTACTTTATTAGTTATCTATCAACCCACTCCGATGTAATTATACTGAAATACCAACAAAAAATCCATCACAAGAGAGAAAGGAAGAAGTTCTACATATTTTTTAAAAGAAACCCCCGTACCAGAAGGTGTGTCATATAGTAAATAAACCCTCTAATCCTTCTTTGATTATTTTCTTTGCTATTATTTCACCAGATATTATGCTCCATTTAAAAATCCCATTATAATGATCAGAGACGGTGCCGTAGGTTCCGTCTCAGGTGGATCAAATAAAGAACGTCCTGTTAAACATTCTTCTCCAAACCGGCGAGACTTCAGTGTTTATCGGGTCGCGGAATTGGTCAGAAATCACCTGAGAAAAACCAGCAGACAAAAACCGTCATCAGTCCTGATTTACAAGAAAAATATCACAACCTGCTTTCTGATCAAAATCCTGGATAATCCTTGTTGATTCCTGGTAGACCATTTCTAAAAAGATTCCACCTAGAACCCAACAAAAAGGGTTAAAGCTATAACAGAGAACCATTGTATGACGTCATGGTTCTAAGAACCTTCTCTGTGGGGCTCTATCTAAAGGATTTTGTCAAGTATTTACTCAGGGGGTTCTAATGATAACCCTTTTAAGTTTCAATGGTTTTATCTAGAACACCCCAGGGAGTTCTACCGAGAGTGCATTTACTGTATATTCCAGTGATTGTTATCTAGAACCCATCCAAGGGTTTCTCCTGAGAACCCTTTTATATTATGGTACAAACAAACGTTGGCAAAAGAGTTCTTCAAGGATCTCAAAAATCCTTTAAGTCTTTCTTCCAAAAAGGTTTCTTCAGGACCTAAGCACTTCCGAAGGAACCCTTGTGGAACCTTAGGCTAAATTTTACTGAGGTAAAAACTGGCCTGTTGATTTTTCGAAGCACTACCTTCGGTTCAGACACATATGGAGTGTCAACATGCTGGAACATTTATCCGAGGCACTTTGAGATCTTTTTTTTTCTTTTTTTTTTTACCATGTGCAGCTTTTTTACGTACCATGTAATTCATCACGGAGGGAGCTGTCTTCATCTAATGAATCCAGCCCATAGTGATGAGGGCTGGGTTCTCATCAGCAGGTTTAGACCAAGAAGATCTGCGCCTCCTGACACCACCTCCACCACATTTCTGCAAGACAGAGGAGACGGTTACATTTTAGGGCTGTTAATTTGGCTGCCACCTCACATCTGTCTCTTCCATGTGCAAAAAATAAACTATAAACTGAAGAGGTCCACAAATTGAGCCTTGCAGTTGATCGCATCCACAGAAAAATTAAAACAGCACAATTTTGAGAGAAGAATAGGTAAAAAGGTAGTTGTTCTGTTGCGACTTTCTCAGCAATCTTTGATGCAACAATCGCTCTAATTAACTTCGATATTTGCTCCAGTTCTGCTTACCGCAGCACACGAGTTGCCATTTTTGACGCACAGCTCCAGTTTGCAGTGCAGGAACATTTCTCTGTTCTTCCCAGCAAACTGAAACATGTTGAAGGAGAAGAGGTTGGACTTCCCCAGTCCGTTCTTCACAATCCTGACCGTCTGGTCATCAGGGCATCTGCTCAGAAACAGGAAAACAGACATTAGCAGTGAAACCTGACTCTTAAAGCTGGTGACAGCGTCACAGTGTTGAGTTTTTTCTCACTTGTTCTTGATGAGATCGTATCGCAGCTTTGCATCAGGTGACTGCACATTGGTTGCCCAGCAGGAGTTGATCACCAAGGCGACCCTTTTGTCGTCCAGCTCCTCCGCCTTCAGCTCCACCCAGATCTTCTGGTTCAGACGGATCTCAGTGGTCAAACCGACCAGCTTCTTGAGGTCGGGGTCGGTGTAGGTGTTCATGATCAGAGTGTAATTCCAAACTCCAGATACAATCTGCTGCACCACAGAACTGGACGACACAAAGACATAACAATTAATAAACAAGCTTCAGACAGCACATTAACAAGCAGGTGAAGCTTCGCCCACCTGTCTCTGATCTTAAAGGTCACACTCTTGGTCTCTGGCTTGGTGTAGTAGCAGGAGAAGTCGATCACTACTTGGTTGCTGCGGGTGATGACGTCTGTGGAGTTCGTCTTCGTGATGGCGTTCTTGTAGATGACTTGGCTGTTGTTCATCTAGATTGTGACAGGAATACAGATGTTTTCAGAAGAAGAAAGTCTCTTAAGTTTATTTAAGATCAGTCACAGAAAGGCAAAATTAAGTTTATTAGTTAACTGCAGTTACTACTCTCACAGACTTAGGTGTAATAAGTTACTTCTTATTTATTATTTTATTTTTTACTTGGTGTCAAAAGTAGTTATGTTACTGTTAATATCACTATTATTTTTGTACCTTGAGGCTGTGTGTGTTATAGCTAGTTTTTAGTTTGGTTGCTTGAATATTTTCTGCAGTGACATTACTGCACGCACTGAAACAAAATTGAAAGCAGGCTCTCTAATTTAGTGAATCATGAAAGAAAACACTCAGACACAAGCCTTCTTTGGTGACTTAAATGATGTCATTCACATGATTCTACAAGCAAATTGTTCCTGTCCAGCCTCTTAACTAAAGCTGCAGCCATTCTGGAAGAAGCATGCAAAAAGAAAAATGCATCTGTAGCAACATTTCCCACCCCTGTTATAACTTTCTCGCTCAACCTGAGGACGTTCAACTTAACACTGATGCAGCTCCTTCCATTGAGTTTGGTGGTTGCTTTGGAAGGAGATGGTCCACTTCTGCTTAGCCGCCCCTCACAGTTCTAATCTCTCAACTCCGAGTTCTGCTCTCCTTTACCCCATCATCAGAGCTGCAGCTCCTTGGGGGCATGAATCAGCTCCTCAACAACCCACCCAACCGGCTGGAATTGCTTCAAGGCATCGCACCACATTCCAGCTGTCATTTCTCTGTCTAAACGTCATGTCTATCAGCAGTTTTATCACCCATGCTCATTCCATCTAAACAATCTGGTCTCCCACCATTTAAACTTCCTTAACATGAGTTGCCTTGTTACAATGCGACATGATAATGGTGACACAATATGATCAACTTCTGTTCCAAAACAAGCTAATTCACTGCTGGAGGATCCACTATCAGCATTTTAGCATCAAGCATTCTACCAAACCCAGTGTGCACCTGCTGGTCACACAACATATGGATGTTTGATTTGAAAATAACCTGAGGAGAGTACCCACCATAACCTCCGTTCCACAGGTGTTGCTACTGTTGAAGCTGAAAGTCACCATGTGGGTCAGCTGGTCCTTGTGACCCCTGCAGTTCAGATCTTTGAGGTGTAAGACGCTGTAGTCGATGCCTTTTTCCTCCAGCAAACAACGAGCCAGACGAACAGTGGCAGAGTTCTCGGTGCAGACCGTCGGCTCGCCTAAACACCCAACAACATTTGATTTTGAGCTGATGTGGAGCCAAAACATGTCCAGTTTGTAACTAAACTGTAATCAATGTATGTATTCATTTTGAGGCTGCTGAGCCAACATCTTAAAGTTACAGTTAGCTATTTTATAAACAAGTATAGCTGCTAAGCTACATTCATCAGGAACTTAAATCACACAGAAATGAAGCTTGAGAAGCCAGAGAAAAAATTTTTTTACGTCACAGTTGTTGCACCGTACCTAAAGCGTTTGTTGGTTTGTACTTGGAGGCAAAACTGGCCCGACAGAGGCAGCGGGCGTTACTGAGCTTCACACCACAGAACTCATGAGCACTGCAGTCCTGGTCCTGACAGGAGGTCTGAGGGACGGCAGCTACGGACAGACACAAAGACACCTGAGGATCAATACCAAATGAAAGATAAAGGAAATATAAGGAGCATAAGGAAATGGCCTGGGGCTTAATGGAAAGAGCAAACAGTAGAGGGGGAAATAATCTTCTAGTTCTGTCTTAATTCATCATCACATCTCATTACATGAAACATAAAGGTGAAATCTTACAGCAGTCGGCCTTTGACCTCCAGCCTTCCACTGTGATGTTGCTTTTCAGGCTGCAGGACTTGGCGTAAGCCTCCAAAAACTGGCACTTGACACCATCCACATCTGGATATTTGCACAAAGTGTTTGTGCAGGCGGTTATGTAGTGCTCTGGGTCAGTGTCGCTGTGGCAAGCAGTGAAGGGCGCCTGTCTCAGGAGGTTACAGCTGTTCCAGAAGTGCAGAGAATAAGAACGAGAGTAAATGACTAGTTTTCTGAAAAATGTCGTGTTTTAATGGGTTGGTTCTTACTGTTCAGTTGCGCGACTGCAGTTGATCGTACTGTCAAAGGTGTCACTGTGCTGAACCTCACAGCTATGGGGGCAACAAACAGAACAGCATATTAAATTTGAAACCCATACAACATTAATAACATTTATTTGGTTGTGAATGAGTTGTACCTGGCAGCACTGTAGTTAGAGGACTTCTCTGCACTCAGGGTGGTGGTCCGGCTGAGATTAGTGGGGTGGCCACACAAGCCCTCCATATCTCCAAAAAGTCCTGGTTAATGTCCAGAGACATTTAAAGACAACTCGATAAACTTTCAGTATAATACAGCTGTCCTTCTTAAATTCAAACAACATGATGGCACAAATATTTTGTCTGGATAAGTTTTGGATTTCTGTACCTGTCACATGTGCTGTGTTGCCGTCAAAAAAGACGATGGTGCTGCTCTTAGTTATCTTGGCAGTAACTCCAGTCTTGTCCTTGGAGAGCTCCACACCGTGACGTGTCTGAACTGTGGTGTTGAGTGTTAGTATTTGGTCATCAACCTACGTCGCAAACACAGAAGAAGGGACACAAAGATGCCGGCTGAAACATTAGAAATGCATCAAGGTATCAGGGTCATTAAATAGTTAAATAGCCTCGTCGGCTTGGAACACCGTCCATCCGTCCGTCACGTGCAACAGCTTGATCCACAACGGTCTCTGATTTTGTGTTGCTTGGTCTGAGTCTCATTTCCTGAGCCCCCTTCACCCTCCCACATATCGACATTAGCCAAGAGACGCCTCAGGTCCAAGGTGGGTTAACATGACTCTCATCCCGGCTCTCCTGCATCTCCTCCTGGGGCATTTGATCAAAGCTGGGTGGTTGCAAGTGATCGTCTCAACTCATTTACTAAAAGAAGCTTTGTTTAATCCATGTAACTACAGCGCAGCAGTGGTGCAACAGATTGTAGTTGGTCCATGATGAGAATCAGAATCGGTACTATGGTGAGTGAGTCACCAGACTTAGAGTTCAGGAACTAGACTGGCCTCTTGCGCGATCTTTCACAGGTCTGGTGTTCCCTTCTAGACGTCTAACCTACTGTCACTGTGGGAAACACTTGCACCACACCTTGACTTCAAATTCATCAAACAACCCCATAACAAAAACACTCTTACTTGCTCCATAATGGATTCTGACAGCTTACCCGAACTCTTCCACCTTGCTCCAGATAGATGGTCACCCCTGACTTTCCCAGCCACAGGACCAAGTGATCCAAAAACATCACATCTTTACGGCGTCGCTCCCGGAAACCTGCCCCTAGGTTGAAATCTGAGCTTCCTTGAGGCTTCAACAGACTGTAGGCGCACTGATCGGGGACGGAGTGGTTTCTGCCGAGGAAGTCGATGACAGTGGAGCCAGTCACAGTGCACACACCAGGATAGAAGCATCTGGAAAGGGACAGATGTTTACCATCTTTTTATTTCTGAGAGAAAGATCCAAAGACCACAGCACTCCACCAGGTTTACACATAAAGGTCAGCTCCTCGTCAGGATATTTCAGCCTCTAATACTTTGATTTTTATCTTTGTTTTTCATACTTTATGGTTGTGCAATACTACAGGACTGCACCTTTCACTGTAGATCAAATCATGCAGAAATTTAGCAGAATAAACTAACAGTTCAAATAAAACATAAATATATAAGTTTTATTGACTCAACTTAAAATATCTAGTACACTTCCCAGCATGCATTGTGCAACAGTTAAAACTTTCTTGGGCACCTTCGTCTTATTGTTTGCAGAAAACATATATGATGCAGTCAAAGAAATTTTGTTTTGTACAGTTTGTTTGTGACTGAAGAGTTGTTGATCCAACTTAACATCTTGAGATAAACTGAACACGTTTTCTCAAGAACAACTGAAATGATATCAAGTTTATTTGACTCGAAAAGTTTATTCATTTGGACAAAATTACCTAAACTAGGCTTTTTACATGATCTTTGTCTCCATCTAGTGGCTCAAGCACATTACTGCACCATTTTAAAACATGTCTCTGGCCTCATTCTGCACATTGTTGTTATTATTTATTGTGTTTATTAATAGTTCAATGTCTTTGAAGGTTAATGTTGTTTGAAACATGGCTCTATGGCTCTAATAAATCTTTTTTTGGAGTAAAACCCCCACTAACAGCCCAAAACCTGCAGAGCACTTGAGAATATCTTTATAAATTGCATCATAAATGTTGTATTTTAGTGTATTTTCATCAGATTAGTTTAAGGAGAAGTAACAGAAGAAATTCAACTTGATTATAAAAGTTATCTTGCTTTGAAATTCAGATTTTCAGTTAGATATTTCCCTTTATTGCATCATTATTTGACTCTGGAATGGTACACTTCACTTCAATCAGTCAGTCAAACTTAATTCAGACTTAATTCCAAATATAAAGCAAACATATTTACGTGTTGTTGCCCTGGCAAACCCCCTTGGGTCCACATGTACTGCTGACAGGTCTGACGACTGACACAGACCCATCACACTTCTTCATTAAGCAGGTTTGTGGGTCAACCGCTGTTTCATTGTCACGAATAGGTTTATCTGGGAGGTGACAGGAGGTTTATGAGATTAATTGAATGTTAAACTTAAGCAGGGAATAGCAGCAATTTTGAAATGTCACACCTTCAAGAGCCCAAGTCCCTTCTTTGGGAACCAGCAAATTCGCCTACCTGCAGTTGTTCTGCATCCACTGAGGTCCTTGAAAACGCCTGCAAACGATGTGGCGCGAGGAAACTTCCAGCTATCAATGGTTGACGGGAAGTTAGTTGTGTAAACAGACTAGAAAAAGAGAACAAAAATCAAGATGAATAGAGTTTGGGGTCTGTATGTATCCTTTATGATTAATTTAAAGACTCTTATTTGATTAATAACTAATTTATCGATTATTCGGTCTGAATGTGAAGTTACAACAACTTCACAGCTTACTCTATGAAACTTTTCCCTGCAAACAAATTTCCCAAGATAAAGAAAAGGGGGCTTGTCTGTGACATTGGATGGGAACTTAATTTGTGTGCACAGTTAGAGCATTTCTACGCACATGTTAGTGAATCAGGCCCATTATGTTCTCAGGTCAGCCCATTCTATTGAACACAATATCTCAAGAACGCCTTGAGAGAATCTCTTCAAACTGGGTGCAAATGACCACTTGGGCTCAAAGATGAACTGAATAGATCATCCAAAAGGTTTGGACAGAATATTTTGCACTGGAAAATATTCACTGGAATCAGCACAAAGTGAGAACTTCTGTTTTGCCGAAAAAAAACAACAACCCACACTTGATACCTTTTATTCAATTCCCTCAAAGTTTCATGTCAATATAGTCGTAAGTTCCTGGACAGATGTGCATGTTAACTGTAACTTTACTGGAGACAAACAACTGTGAGACAGTAACTCTATTTTTTGACAGCTCTGTTTTATACGACCATCGACAGCTGACTTCTCACTCTGCTTAACCGTCCACTAGGGGCCACAACTGCTTCAGTTTGAGATCTTGCTCCAGCCCAGGACAGCGTGTGCAGGGCTCATGTTAATGTTGGTGGAACAAATCTCAACTGGTTGCATCTGGCAGTTGTTGTGGCATTGCAGTAGGTGCTTTGCCATCTGTTGCCTGGTGGGGATGCTGGCAACACCCACAGTGCAGCCACAACAAGAAGTGCATTTAGAGTTAATAAAAAATACATACAGTATGTACTTACAATCTCCTTGAAAGAATATAGACTCGATGTCTTAAACTCCAGTACTGTTTGATTGCCAATGCTGTGGAGACTAAACGTAATCTGAAAACATAAACAAAACAGAAAAAAACAAAATTAGACATAAACAAATGATTTGAAGTTTTCTCTGCCACACAGTCTTTGAAAAGTTCATTTTGTACAAAAAGTTGGGACAGTCAGTCAATCTTAAAGCACTGAACTGATAAGGACTCACCAAACCAGGCATACTAGAAAGGTCGACAGTCATATTAACAGAGCACGTTGAACTGGAGTTGATGTTTGGCAGATGTGGATTAAAATGTGAGGCAGGAAAGCTATTAGATGATACGACCACACTGAAATCGGTTGCAGGACCTCGATCAGTGATCCAAAGACAGTCTATTGGGCCATGGGACGCGTTGTTCTTGAAGCAAACTTTAGCCTTTCTGGAGTTGAACCCTGTCTGCAACAACATAGGGAGCCCATGCATGAATTACTCTGAACTTAAACAACTTCAATTCAATAATGACATTAAAACATTTTTAGCTGTGACCAGCAGCTATATAGATTGGTCCATCAGTCAGTTGGTCAGTCGGATGGCTGATTGCTTGTGATTAGTCGTTCAGTAGCATGGTAGGCTGGTCAGTCCATTGGTAAGAAGTTCATTAGGTCGGTTGGTAGGTCCATCAGTTGGTGGGTTGCTCGGTCTGTCAGTGGGTCATGTTTAGCCATGACCAGCAGCTCTATAGATCATTCTATTGGTCAGCTGGCTGGTCGGCCCATTGGTCAGTAGGTTGATCAGTCCGTCGGGTGACTGATTGGTAGATTGGTCGGTAGGTTGACTGATCAGTCAGTAGGCCGAACCGTCATTCAGTTGGTTGCAGAATCAAAGTCAGCAGCTCTACAGATTGCTCTATTATTCACTTGGACGATCCACTGCTCAGTAGTTCATTTGGTCTGTCAGTAGGATGATCAGTCAGTAGGTCGATCGTTTGCTTGTTCCACTGGTTGGCAGGTCAATCGATCAGACAGTGGGTCAATCAGGCAATTGATCTGTAGACCGATTGGTAGGTTGTTCGGTTGGTCAATAGGCTGATTGATTGGTTGGTCGGTAGGTCATTCAGTTGGTTGGTAGCTGTGTCCAGCAGCCCTTTAGATTGCTCTGTCGGGCAGTTGGTCCATTGGTTGGTCAGGTGGCTGATTGGTTGGTCTATAGCTCAATCAGTCCATACCTTTGTAGGTTGATTGGTCAATCGGTTGGCCCATTGGTTGGTAGCTTATTGGGTTGGTCAACAGGTAGGTCTGTCAGTCAGTGGGTCGTCGTTTGGTTCGTTAGTTGGTCCGATGGTTGGTAGGCTGAATGCTCGGTCAGTAGGTTGGTCAGTTGGGTAATTGGTTGGACAGTTTGGCATGAAGGTTAGCCTATACCAAAC
>JAJHUR010084347.1:0-29860 GCA_027495735.1 Lutjanus campechanus
TACAATGTCATTAGAAAACAATGTTCTTTGTTTTGCACATTAGCTATGAATTAACGCTCCCGCCCATCTTTGTGCCCACAGAAGAGGTTCAGATCTGCGGAGTCACTCGCTGGGGCCCAGCTTTCCTCCTGTCAGAGCCAGGGTTCTTTCGCTGCTGTTATATTTCAGGCTGTTATTGTTGGCCCTCTCACAGCCTCGGTAAGATCTTTAGTCCTTTTCCCAAGCGATATAACCCCCACACACATCACACAGTATCTGACCCCTGTCTCCATGACACATGACAGGTCCGCTGTGGTGCGTGCATGTGTGGGCATGTGAGCAAAGAGGACTGATGTGTGAGTGTGTGCATTCGTGTGTGTGTGTGTGTGTGTGTGTGTGTGTGCAAGCTTTCATGTAAATGTGTAAGTAAATATGTGCGCAACTGAACATATCTGGCACAGTATGAAGGTATTGAATATGCTAAGACAATGAGGCCACTTGTCACATGTTCAAAGTTGCACAGACAACCCGCTGTGATCTCAAACCACACACACAGATGTTCCTAATGGGGCTAAAGTAGCATTCACATTCTTGCGGATAACCAGCCTGTTTATTTTTCTCTGTAAACCGGACTGGGTTGCCACTTTCCCTGGTGAGAAAAAGGATGGAAGATGATGAAAAAATACGAGCAGGCTGATGAGAGAGGCTCCCACCACAGTTTAGACCTCTAAAGCCAACTGTCAGTCCCGCTAAACCATCAAACCTCAGCGGCGGTGATTTAAGGGTGACAGTAATTCAGTGTATAATGGAACTTGATGCCAGTGCGCAATACTTTGCAACCTAAAACTGCTGTTCTCCTCACATGAGGATATGAGCTCGGTGTAATTGTGAAGGCTTATGTTTATGAGTCAGGATGTTACAGTAAATCCTGTTGCTTTGTACACGGGCGAGAAAAGCGCACACATATATATACACGCAGAGAAACCCACACAGGTATGCTCAAGTCCTGAGAGCATCTGCTCCTTTACAACCAGATTGAATTAGCAATTACAGAGAGTAAAAACCAGAACAAAACATCTGGAGCTGTAAGCAGCAGAGGTTATAAATCTGAGAGAGAAGGGGGGGCGAGTATGAAAATGAGCCAAAGTGAGATTCTCAAGGACAGTGTCTCTGATTGGCCCATTAACATGCCAGGGGTGTCAAAAAGGACCCGAGGCAATGGGAGAAATGGGACAGAGCAGAGGGCTTTAGAGGGCATATGGAACACCAGTGAATGGAGAGGTAGAGCGTACAGGGGAGGAGATACTGTAGGAGGGAGGGAGGGAGGGGGGGGTGAAATGCAGTATTAGCAAAGATAATACAACTGAGGAGATACAAGGATGTTTGTGTCTTGAACCTCCTCACAGGAAAGCATCTCGATAAGCAGAGTGAGAGAGAGAGCTGTGGAAAAGCTGAGGGGAAGTTTTGAAAAAAAGGACCCATAGGGGTGAGGGGGGTGGGGGGGTGATTGTGGAAAAAGACCTGGAGCTGACTGGGTGCAAGAATTAAGAAACAGAGGCTGAAGATCACCACTTTGCCAAACCATAATTATGCATGTTCGGACACAGAAAAATCCTTCGAGTAAACGTGGGGCCGTGTGTTCATAAATGTATTTTAACGATTAAATCCAGTTTGTTTTGAGTCCATATAAATGTGAGGTTGGAAAGCCGCAGTGCCATTACCACATCTGTTTTTGCTATTATTGGCACAATAAATTACGTAGGCAATTTGTTTGCGCTGTTGTTAGAGTAATAGAATCAAATTATCCCATGTTAGGGAAATGATTATGTACGAAGCGGAACCCATCAGGGATTCACAAGGCAATCAGTGAAGTAAGACAGAGCTGAAATGTTGGCGCTCTGCACATCAACTGTTCCAGGTCCACGACGTCATCTGAAAGAACTTCTCAACCTCGGATGGAGGATGATTGCACCTGGTCTGCACAGAAGTAGTCTGTTTCACTCACTAGTCTGGCAATGCTAAAGCTGAGCTGCACCAACAAGGATTCACTTTGAAACCTGATTAAATCATGGTTTAACTTTAAGTTATGTTGCACCAAACTTTTAAAAGAGCAGCTTAAAATATTGAAAGATTAAATTCAAACCTCTCTTTAAACCTCAGTTTAGTTTTTACTCTAAATCTATATCAAATTCAATTTGGTTCCATCAAAGGCTCCAGTTTAAAATGTGATCCAGTATTAACTTTAAACTTACACTTGGAGAGGTTTAACTTTCTGTCTCTTCTTTATTTCACTTCAGTTGATCTTTTAAAACAGTCTGCCAGTTGCTGCCAGGCATTCTGTTTTTTTCCATATTGTGTTGTTGTTGTTGTTGTTGTTGTCTCTTTTTAAATCCTAAATTATTTGGCCGTATTACTCCATTAATCCAGCCAACAAGTTTTTCTCAAAGGAGAAGAAATTAGAGCTTCTCTGCTGGGCTGTCATGAGTAGGCTGCCAAGGCTAACTAGCTTTTTTTTTAGCTATCTAGCAAATAATGTAATGTTTTGTTAACTTTTTAGTTAACTAGCAAAGAATATATGTTTTTTTATAGGTATGTTGTAAACAATGTAGCATTTTGTTAACTTTTTAGCTAGATAGCAAACATTGTAACCATTTGTTAAAGAATACAGAGCAGCTTGAAGCTAATGGTCTTGACAGACCCCAACCTGTATAACAGAAGTCTACTTAATTTTAAATAAAATTACTCATTTTAAACCTAGTTTTGCTAAACTGTGATAAGAGCTAATCTTAGCTTACATTAATCTTTGTGAAAGAGTGCTAAGTCAGTGTGGAGCCACAGTGCCTGTAGTAGACCTCCAGTGCAACATCAATCCGGTGGAGCTGCATGAAAACGCACACAGGGAGATAGCACAGTAGTCATAATTGGAAGAGCCTGACACAAGTGAAATGAGGAGTGTTCGGAATGAAGGACAATATCAAATGAGTCTTATCAATTAAAAGTCAGGGAACGGTGTTTACATTCGCACTCCAAGGCCAGACACTGGGTGGATGTTTCAAATAGGTCAAGGTTGAAGTGAAAACAAAAGTTAGTCGATTAGCAGTCGAGGTGCAACATTCCTACTTTGTATGCTAATCTGGCAGATCATCATATCGTGTAGGCACTGCCTGCGATTCTACATCTGCACGCACTCATTTAATTATCCAAACACAATTCACAAAAGTCACTGGAAACAAACCAAACCAAAATAAAATAATTTGCATATATTTAAAAGAGCAGATAAAGTCCCTCGGGGTTGGTTAATATTTCAGAGGCATAATAATAATATGCTAAATCATTCACATTTTATCCAGCACCAAAACAAAGTGGCTTTGTCGATGTAATTAGGGTGTTTTAGAGTTGAATCACCCTGGCAAATGACCATGTTTTTCTCTCTGGGAGATCTGCGTGTGAATGTATCTAAGCCTCTCTCTCTCTCCCTCTCTCTCCATATATATATGTGTGTGTGTGTGTGTTTGTGTGTGTGCTTGTGTTGTATTGTCACCGTTCCTCCATGTGCGCGCAGTCTTAGAAAAGGATTGATTAAAGAGAGAGTGTCTGTCTCAGAGCAGTTAATGAGGTTTAGTCCCATGAGCTGCGAGGTTTTGGGTGTGTGTGTGTGCACGTGTGTGTGTGTTTGTGTGTGCGCATGCAGACCTAGTGGAAGACGTTGTTAATTGGCTAAGACTTACTTTCAGCAGGGGGATAGTCAAGGGCACAGTGCCTCCACATTTGTGGAGAGCCATTTGTAGAACACGGTGATACATTCGCTTTCCATATTAAATATTATTTTGAGGGACTGATGAGTCAGTAGCAGTCTGACAAAGAAATATGATTGTGATTAGACTCAGAATTTTAAATATCTGGATATTTTCCGTCATGTTTATATGCTAAAGACAGATATTGAAATCACAATATGCAAGTTCTGCTGTTAGGGGTGTCTCCCACGTTAAAATGATAAAAAATAGATGTAGTTTGATGATGTTGTGAAGTAGCATGGGATCATGGGAGTTGTTATAATCACTTTTAAACCAGCACCACAGCAAATGAAACCATTTTTTCCTAAACCTACCCATGTTGGTTTTTGTGCCTAAAGCTAACCATGTACAGTAGCTTTGCTGGCTAAACAACCAAACAGCGACCTTTATGGGGGTGTCTCTTGTAGACCTATCTAAACTTTTTAGCTAGCTAGCAAACAATAATTTCTTTCAGATTTAGTGGAAAATCTATCTGACATGACTCAGGCAGAGACCACGTTCACTGACGAGGTAATATTAAAGTTTTATTCTCGTTATGTTTAGTCATGTTCGCTGACTTCCTTCCTCACTTGCTGACATGTCCGACACATCCCGTGTTGTCCCAGAAAGTATAGCAATTAGCCAGCAACAGCTAGCAGGAAGTGCACCATTACCTTGAATAAATTATCGGAAACATTTGCAATAAGTATACAAAAATGAGTACTGCAGCCCAAATATCAAGTTGGAGCCATAGTTGGCATATTAAAAAGGTTGAAATGCTATTTAATATACAATCTATGGTTAAGGTGAATTATCTTACCCGGTCTCTCCTCCCCAGACTCAAGGAAGCTCAGGCAGGCTGCAGGAACATTGCAGGAGTGTAAGACGAGCACAGCATTATAATTTGACAATAACAAGTGATGACCAGTCCTACACTGTAGGCTGATCAGCTGATTATAACCGTCAGTTGTTTGTTGATGTAAAGTTCAGCCTGTTATCCTGAAAGCAAAAGCCCACTGCTCTGAAAATACACACTCTGGAGTTTGAGTTCAGTGACTGCCTGCCAGACTCCATTAACATATTACTCAATTTACTCCTTTGAAAAGATTATTAACGATTTCTTACGACTCATAAACAGACACTTACTCACTCGGTGAGCATTCAGCATTAATTTTTAACTTTAATAAATGTGAAACAGGCAAACTAAAACAAGTTCTAAACTAGAATAGGAATTTCAAAGGCTGGCTGTAGCGTTGTTAATATTATTTTAATCTCTTGTGGCACATCCTGGTCATTTTATGATTTATTAAATAAAATGTATGACTGATTTCTCCTTTTTTGTGGAAATGTTACATATTATATCTTTAACAAAACACATGATAAAAACTGAATGGAAGAAAATGTTATTTTGCTGTTTTGTGTCACCTGAGCGCGTCTGAAGATGTGAATGAAACTCATTCACTTTTTCTCTCTGGGGACAAGAAGGAGACGAAAAGGAAAGAGAAAGAAGAAGAAGGAGGAGGAGAAAAGAGGAAGAAGAGAAGGAAGAGGAAATATAAAAAGACGGAAAAAGGCTGACATGGAGACACAGAGGATGAGAGACAGAGGAAATGAGGCAGAGAGAGAGAGAGAGAGAGGGAGAGAGAGATATTCCACAAAGGCCAAGGTACTGCTGATGGATACAATCTCACCTGCTCTGGTCTCCACACAGACCTGTCCGTCTGCACGTATATATACAGACCTGTATGTTCTATTGCAGAGCAACACACAGCTCGTCTCAAACAGCAGGAAGCATCAACGCTTTCATGTGGAGCACAGCCCAAAGTAGAGCAAGATCACAATGTGTGTGTGTGTGTGTGTGTGTGTGCGTGCGTGTGTGTGTGTGTTCGTGCGTGTGTGAAACCCAGGCTTTTCCCCCCTTGGGACCTGCACAAACACGCTTCCCATCTTTCCTTTGAGTTTCACATTCAAAGGTTCCACTCGTTCAGCTGTCAATCACTCTCGCAGCCAATCAAGGCCCTTCATTCTCAGTCTGTTTATAGATCAAGGGTGGTTTAAGCGTACGTATGTGATGTGACTGGAATTTTTACCATGACTAATACTAATACTGTAAATATTCATTTCTTTTTTTCAACACATCACCGGTGGTGTCAATCAAAATCAACACTTATTGTGCCATACTGGGAGCGTACGACAAGTCTATAACGATGTTTATGACTGCAGGTCCTGGAAACCCATTGTTGCTACTAGAAGGATGCAGAAAGAAACCTGGACCAAGAAAAAAAAAATAAAGGTCTCAAATGTAGCTGAAGGGAAGTAATTTCATGATAAGCCTGGGCAAACTATTGATATTATATTGATATCTTGAGTGGATATCATCTTAGATTTTGGATGTTGCTTTATCTTGATATGTCATAAGTTTGGTCTTTTCCTAGTTGTGAACTTACCAGAATGTTCTAGCTGTTCTATTATTTGCCTTCGCCCACTTAGTCATTATATTCTCATTGCTGATGATTATTTATCGGTCCCCCCAGGAAGTTGCAATATTGCGATTGTAATAATCAATGCAAATTCAACCAATCCCAGTGAATTCTTGCACACACTCGTGATTTTGTCCAATCACCGCAACTTTTCTGCAAATTTGACCAATTCAGCAAGTTCCACCAATCATACCAGTCCCCCATGCAAACGTTCATGTAACTTCTCAATGAACCGACTCAATGTTTTATTGTTTATTATTTTTTAATTCTTAATTTTCTCACGGGTACTGAAAAGAACACAAGGTTTGCAACTGTTATTGGCATTTATTAATCCTCTGTGCACTTTCATATTTTGTAATTTTGTGTTTGCTGTTCTGATTGAGTTTGAACTACAAAAAGATTTTGCTTCTTTGTGGAATATTCCCAGGTGCACTTCTTCAACTACAAAAAAAAAGAAGCTGATTTTGGTAGATTTTTTTTTTTTTTTGTAATCCTGAGGCTTTTTGGTGAGGTTACCTGAAAAACAGAATGAAGTTTTATTCTTCCTGGAGCAAGTTCCTTTTGATTTTTAATGAATTATACCAAAAAATAAAAATAAAAAAAATTAAAATTTCACTTGCTCCTGCAATTTCATTGCAAAAAACCTGAAGACATTGCAACATACATCTCTATTTATTTATTTTTTAAATTTTAATTAATTTATTTTTTTTGGTAGAAAAGCTGCTGTGAAATCAGACATTTTAGGTATTAACATTTTCTGAAAGAACCAATGTCCATATCATCATATCATCTAGTACTACTTAATGTACTGTTGCATAAATGTATCGCATCCTATAAGATCATCGTATGTTTTGACTATTTAATTTAACTATGTTATCTTAGAGAAAATATGTATATCGAGACATATATCATATATCGTGTAATAGCCTAAAAATATCGAGATATTATTTATGAGCCACATTGCCCAGCACTAGTTCATGGATATATGTAGAAAAAAGAGAAAGTTCTTTAAAATGAGGATGGAACAGATGGAGGTTATAAAAGGAAGAAGATTTTTGTGTGTGTTACAGCTGTTGTGTGTGTGTGTGTTATCAAAAGAGCTTCAGCGCTGTATAGAGGCATTAACTATTGTGTTATAGGGCTATCGCAACCCAGATATGTCATGCTTAATTTAGTGGCTAAGAGTACAAGAGAGAAAAGGGGGAGCAGAAAAACTACAAATTACTGTGAAATGTACAATATATCTGCAAGTATAAAGCAACTCCACTTGTGCTTTAACACATGGGGAAAACTGGGGGCTCCAGCGATGGAGGAAGATAATGAAACAGACGGAGCATCAGGTGACAGCAGGCATTATCAGACCTCACCTCTGATTGCCATCTATTATGACGGAACAATAGTTTCCTGTGGGCCATGCTAACGACCTGTGTTTGTCAGCAACAGGGGAAATTAACCCAAGCCATACTTTGTGCTGCTTGATGCCAGGAGGGACAATCTGACAAAGGGAGAGAGGAGCAGAGCGGGAGAAGGAGGAATCACTCACACACCTGTTAATGTGCTGATAGACAGCTGCCATATGTCCATACCTGCACTGCCGGCGTGGGAACCGGTGGGTGAGGCTCGGTGACCAACAGAGGGCAGCAGAGGGCTTCAGAGCTGCCCTCAGAGGCAGGTCAGGAAAGCTCACAGACAATCCACGCCGTTTACATACATGTCACCTCACAAATGTCCCCTCAACACTCACTTTATATTTGATTTACAGATATTCCAGGACTTGAGAGTGTTTTTGCGCCCGTCGCCACGGTGAGATACTTGTTTGTTTTTGTCAACTTTACCTATTTTTCCCAGCTGAAATAAGGTGGGAGTTGAGGTTTGAACTGCAGGGCACTGGTAATGGCGGAGTGTGTGTTCTACAGCACGTCTCAGCGAGAAACTAGCTCGATCTATTCACACTACATGCAGAGCCGTGGCCTCCAGGCTTGAGTTCCTGCTTCGGTAATGACTCTGTTCCCCTGTGGAATGTAGAACATTGTCTTTCCTCAAATGAAGGAAAGCACACACACACACACAGATCCACAAACACACACACAGGAGCATGCACTCCAATATGCATGAAATTCACAAGGTTGTAAACATACACAGACAAAATAGTGCACAAAAACACACACACTATCTCCCCAGTCTCAGAAACATTGATTGGGCCTCCCTCTCAGGTTTGCTTGCCTCTACCATGATCAATCAATGAGTTTATAGACCACAATGTGTGGCAGCTTGTATTGCTCTTTCTCCCTCTTCGTTACCGATCAGAGAAAATCCCACTCTAAGCAGGCGCAATGCACATTCATACAATTTTAATGACTCTTAAATTAACCATCATATTTTTTGCTCCACTCCTTCACTGACTAAATCGCTTAATATGCATCAACACTGGCCTCACTTGTGGGCTCGCCGTGACATTTTTATAATTCCTCTGCACGGGCATTGTGTTTATTTATGAGCGTGTAGGCTTTTTTGGCTGATAAATGGCACAATTAAACAGTGCTCAGACACTCGAGCAAGGCGTTTCAGGCTGCTGACAGATTTTTAGTGTCCTCTTCTTTTGGCTAACGATGAAAGTAAATAATGTCTTAACGAGGTTGCTGGAGCAGTTGTTTGAGGATTCATTTTATATTTTACATCTGCTTTGAGCAGCAGCGCTTGAACACAACACAAAAAAGTGAGGTTCACACAGCCCAGATTTGAACGCTTTGAACATAATTTAGCAGCTTGTTAACAAATTCCTTTACAATTATTACCGAGGTTACAAAAGAAAATCGAAATCATCTCTGAATTTTTCGGGATGGTGTCAGCGCTCAGCAGACTAATTACATTATTCATGACATTTTCCTTCTCTGTTTGTGCAAATTCAACCGCTATTTTTTGCAGTATTTTTTAGGATTTAAGCGTCTATTTCTGTCCATTTTTATATTTGCAGGGTCAAATGAGACTGCAGCTCGCAGGGTGCCACGGAACTCAAATCTTCCTACTTCCTGTATGCATTATTCAAGGGCCCCTATTGGCTGCTGTGTGTTTAGTGATGAAAGCAGCCTGACGCAATACTCGGCAACAGTGTTTTACAGTATTGTTTTACAAACTATTGTACGGCAGGGTTAGAACAAGGCAGAGTATTAGCCAGGCCCTGGGAGGAGGAGGGTAGCTTTATGAGCCCTCTGAGGCCGGCCGGGGAGCGCCTGGGCTCCTGTGCAGTTAAGCAGTGGGCTACGGCGCTACAAGCTGCCCCCACATTTACAGAATGCCCTTGGACGGAGGATGTGTGTGTGTGTGTGTGAGGGAGAAAGTGTGGGGCATGCATGCTCATGGGCTAATGAGTGCATGTGTTAATGCCTGTGTGTGTTTGTGCGCACATGTGAGTGTGCGCGGACGAGATGTTGTTGGGTTGAGTCAGTCTCCAGAGGGAAAGAGAAGGACAAATGCTCCTTAAAAATAGCCCCTGGGCAGCTGGTGTACACAGTCTATCAGCAGTCCGTCCCTGGGGCCAAGGAGGGGAGGAGGGGGGAGGGATGGAGAGAAAGAGGGATGGATGTAAGAGAGAAATGTGGAAAAATAGGGTAGAATATGGGCGGAATGGGAAGAGAGAAGGGAAAAAATATAATATATATATGGTTAAAAAAAGATAACCCTCCTCTCAAGAAAGAGAGAAGATAGAGAAGCAAAAGTCAAAGAGAAAAAGGAGAACAAACTGAGATAGTCAGCGAAAGAGAGACGGCAAAAAGATGGAGAGCGCCTCCCGGTCCCAGTTGTGAATGCTCTGGAGGTCACAGTGGAGGGATAGGGTTTTAGAGAGAGCAGCTTTGTCCCCAGACGTCTTCAGTTACTAATATACCAGTGTGTGCTCCGCTAAATCGCTCCCAGTCGGCGGGAGTAGAGATCCTTGAGACCCACTGAGACCCTTTATGGAAATAACTCTACCCCATTTGCTCTCAATAACTTGCTGTAACATTTTGTGTGTGTGCGGGGGTGTGTGCGTGTGTATATTTGAATTGAAGGTGCTCATTGAGCATTTGCGTGCGCAGTTTTAATGGACATGCACATAATGGATAGATGGTTTTTACAACTGTTCAATCTACTGGGAGCTACAAAATCATCAAGCTATTAGATATTTATGGCACACGAGGAATGCTCTGATTTTAAGGCTGCAGTGTTTCTTTTTCGTGATCCTGGAGTGATCTCAGGTATGGCATTATCACACGCTGGAAAAAATTAGATTAAACCCAGACATAAGAAAAGAAGCTCAAAGGAAGTATCAGGTAGAATATAGTTTGCAGCATGCGACTGGGAAGGTTTGTGGGTGTATTTCAACTTTAAATGAGAAATAAAGAGCTGGAAGTCATTCTATGGTTGCCTGAAGGATCCCACACTCTCACAGTATCATCAACACACCAATTAGAGCCACAGACTGGGAAAGGATCAATGCGATTCTGAGTGTGTGTGTGTGTGTGGGTGGGTGGTGTGTGTGCGCTAGTATAGATGTATTTCGTTAGTTCCTCCACTGAGCTAATTGAGCTGTTTTTCCTCAACAGTTGGGAGCTCTTAGGCTGCGGACAGATGCCCTTGGGCACAAGGTGTGTGTGTCAGTTTGTGTGCATCTGTGCGTTTGCCACTGCGAGCATGTGTTCCACCCCGCCATAGTGATTGCAAGAGTTTGTCGGTGCATGCCAAAAGGAAAACCTGTGTGTTATGTGTGTGTGTGTGTGTGTGTGTGGATGGCATGCAGGCCGTTGGTCTGTCAGTGGCGTATTTAGCGGTCTCGAGGCGTCATTAGTAGCCTCACTGTCACATCGAGCCGTCTTAGTTGAGCTCTTTATAAAGCTTTGTTTAGAATACTCCGGCCACATGTGCTCCGCTGCGACTGATGGGCCCTGAGCGGGTGCTGATGGAGTGTGTGCGTGCGTGTGTGCGTGGAAAGCGGGGTGCTGATGGAGCAAAGCCGTCCTGACAGAGATGTTACCCAGCAGCAGGAGCCTGTGGCCTCCCCCCACCCACACACACACACACACAAAGAAACACACATACCACCATCACCTTTCCAAACAGCCAGACTCTCAATGTCATCGTTCGGGTCATGTTTAACTTGAGAGAAGAGGATATACTTTGTTTATTCCGCTGAAAGGACAGTTGACCATTCCTCGCATACAGGAAATGCAGCACACTGTACAAGGCTTCAATTGTCACACTACGCTGCAGCAGTGATGGGAAGTAACCAAGTACATTTACTCAAGTACTGCTCTCAAGTACATTTCGAGTTATTTAACTTAAAGCTACGACAAGGAACTTTCCCATTTAGTTGAGGCCCCACGTAGACAAAAAGCAGTTGCATTCCCACCATAATAACCACAAAGTTTAATATAAAAAATAAAATTATCTAAATAAAAATCTCGTCCTGCTTCTTTTTCACTGGGAAAATGTAAGCATGTTTCATCTGATTTCATGGAGACTCCAACCCGATAGCAGGCCTCAAGAAAAACTATACAGAAATAACTGATCTTCTCATGGATGGTCTTGTTAACTTATGTAGGTCACATAGAGGCATCAGCAATGAATTGGGACTGTTTAACCACTAAACACTCCTTGTAATAGTTTTAAAATCATACAGGAATTTAGTGGAATCAAGTCATCTTTTCTCATTAACTTCGCATAAATAAACAAGTTTTATTTATTCAAGTTAATTAAGCTTAAAATTTCTAGTATTTATTTCAAGAACACTTAAGAACTTATGAACATGCCTTTTTCCAACTAGAAGTCTTTGGATTTGAAATGATGAGTTGAATAAATGTACTGTACAAGTTCAATCAACTCAAATTAAGCAAATCTGAACATGTTTTCTCAAGTACAACTGAATTAAGTTTATTTGACTAGAAAAGTTTATTTGGTTTGAATCATTCACAACTTCAAATTCAGTCAACTTAAAGCTTAAAAATTTAAGGCAGCATGGACACTAACTTTTATATTTCCATATGAAAATATTCAAAAAACACGTGTGACATGTGTTATGTTTTTTTTAAATTGTTTACTCACATTATCCCAAATGTTTCCAACAATGTTCAAACGCAGAGAAATCTGTAACTTATTCAAGGTAACAGTGTATTTCCTGCTAGCTGGTGCTAGCTAGTTGCTCGGAACTTCCGGGAAAACACAGGATGTGTCGAACACGTCAGAGAGCGAGGAAGGAAGATGCTGCATGTGACTAACTCGAATAAACCTTTAATATTACCTCGTCCATGTAAATGATTTCTGCTAGAGTCAGGTGAGATTTTCAGCTGTGGTGGTTGTTTAAGAGTCAAGACAGCAACTCCCATGATCCCACACCACTTCATGACATCATGAAACTACGTCTTTTGTTGCTGTTTTAATGTGAGAGAGACCTCTAGTGGCAGAGCTAACATATTGTATGTTTAATGTACATATACAAGTTTTATTTATTCAAGTTAGAAAAACCTTAAAATTTCCATTTATTTTAACACTTCAGAGCTTAAAAACATGAATTCTTCTAATGTGTGACTTACAGTGATGAGTTCAGTGAATGTACTGCTCAGAGTTTAATCAGCTCATTAAATTAAGTTTGTAAAGAAACATAATCGGCATATTAGACTCCTCAGCCTGCAGTTCTTTGTGTGAAATGAGGAAATTTGTGTGGTTTGTCAATTGTCGGTTGTTTTCTCAAATATAACTGAATTAATATCAAGTTTATTTGTTTTGAATAATTACCAAATTACTTCAACTTGTCTTTGCAAAGACAAATTTTAAGGCAGTCTGGACACAGACTTTTTTTTTTGTTAAAACAAATAGTTTATTTTTTTATAGTGTTTTGTCAGTTTTATGCTACTTTATACAATTGAATTTTATAGAAAAACATCGTACTCTTTACTCCACAGCATTATGTATAAAATTAAATTTTTTTATAAATATAAAAAATTTGCTATAGAATAAACTACCCAACAGTATACAAAGTTAAAAGTAGCCCACTTTGACCAGCATTAAAGGACGAGAGCCTCGGACTGCTTCAAAGAGCTTCTTGGATCACGCAACAGCGTATGAAACTTCCACCGACACTCTTTCCATGTTTGAACAGGGGTCCTGGGGCCTGACAGTTTTTGTAGCTTCCCAAAACAGGAAACCTGTCAAACACTCTCTGCTGTCATTGGCCAGGTGTGTGGAAGTGTGTGAGTAAATGCAGGGCTTTATACAGTAAGTGAGGATGAGTCAGAGTGACCCTGATGAAGGCCACAAGTCTGAGAATAAAATGAAGTTGTTCCACATGCTACAAATGTTGATGGAGTTTTGACCTCTTGAGCCCTTTTCTCTTTCTCCGTGCACCTTGGAGGTGGTTGAAGCTGTGTCAGAAACCCCAACTCTGCTTTTATACAGCAAGTCTCATCACTTGTCAGGCAGAGGCTGTGCACTCTTATCCCCATTTTTGAAATGTGTGAGACTATAAATACACACCAAAAAATACAGAACTCTTGGAGAAAGATCGGAGAGTCAGTGGGATTCAGCCAGTAGGATGAAAGGCTTTTCACGCTGCCTTCAAGTGTGGCCATTCGGTACAGTTATAAACACTTTTTGGCTTTAGACATGATCGGATGACATGTTTTACAACCTAGTTTGTTGTGAGTACGCTGAATCCTTGAAGCGAACATTAAGATAAGATAAGCCTTTATTGATCCCCAGAGAGGAGATTCAGGTGTTGCAGCAGTTAAAAGACAGAAATAAGTACAGATACATAGATAAAAGTAAAATAAATAAATATAAGTATCCAAAATAAAAATCTGAACAGAAATGAAAATAGAAACTATACAAGAGCAACTCAACTCAAAATTACAAGGCAAGCAATATACAGGAAGTGTTCATGGCCAGTGTTTCAACAAACCTATCGGTCGTGTGTTTAGTAGCAGTAGACAAGTGCAGTACATGCACGAGTAAACACATCTAGAACAGTAATTATTCTAGATTTTTTGTTGTTGTCATTGTAAATAATTACCACGAGAAGATGTCGTACCATTGGTTCCTACTGAAGACATCTTAAAAATCGGGTCACAAATATATAGTTACATTTTTCAAGACATTTCAAGATATATCCTTAAACAGCTTGGCACTGTGTTTTTTTTTTTTGCAAATGCATCTCCAGCAGAAGTAAATAATGCGTTTGTTGGGGGCTATTTCCAGCAAGGGATTAATATATTTGGAGCTCTGGTGAGTATTTCCAGCACTGAGATGATGTATGTGGGACTAACTCAAAATAAACTACAGCGCCCATGTTCGTGGTAATGAAGCAACATGTCAGCCAATGCAATGACGTGGCTCATTGACCAGTTTCTGATCATTTCTGGACAACAACGGAGCTCTATCGAGTGCTGCAGGGATGATGATGTACAGTATATCTGCGGGCCAACCTGGAAGTTTGCATGCTCTGGTTTCCTCCACAAAAAGACAACCGGATTATTCCATTGGATTTTTGATTGGTGCAGAAAATAAGCTCTGTGGTGGTACTGTGCAGCCTATAGACCCTTTTACGGTTTGTAAACAATGAGAAAGCTGCGCACGCATCTTGGCAATGGAAGTACGACGGATCACAACAGCTTGTCAATGGACCGCTGCAAACACGAGCAGTTTTGATCACCTCCTGCGTCCAGTCAACACATTTAATAGCTTGCAGCCGTAGACGCCACCGGTTGCTCTGAAACGGTCATAATCCTGCTGGAATTTTGAAACAACTTATATCGACCACTAGAATATCGATTCTGAAGTATCATGTGCTCAACAAACAGACATTTTGGTGATTTTAGTGCTGGTAAAATATTTAATTCAACCTTTACAGCTTGATAACTCATCTAACCTCCAGTTTAGCTGCAGCTAACTTGTATTGATTCAAATAATTTGATCACGCAGCTCTTCTAGACTTTCCAAATGTTATCGGAGCGAATGAATCAAATTCTGATGGTGAAAACGTCATTTTATGGGGGTTGTGATGCTCAAAAAAAAAAATGTATCTGCCATTTTCAATCCACTTCTGTCACAGCATAAGTCGATGGGGGAAAAGTAATTTTGGGTCGTAGAGCATCATGTGACTTTGTCATTACACAGTTTGTCCAATGGCTTCAAAGCTCAGCGCTCATCCTTGGAAGTTGCTATATAACTACGCCACTATCACATGACTCGGTGTCACCTCCACTAAGTGATTAAAGTGTGGTGTGATGTCATTTAACGTCCTCAATAACCACTGCAGTCTCATTTAGCCACTTGTTAGCAGCCGCCTTATTTAAGATTCGTAAAATTTTCAAAATTCACAGGTGGGATATTTACTGATGCATTTTATGTCATAGAACAACATTTGATAATCTTTGAAAAGACTTTGAGACGAGGGAACTGGAAGTGATAATATGCTAACTCATTTCCAGGTGTTAGGACTCATTCCTGCAGTACAGAAAAACAAGATCGGGCTTTGGATTCACAGAGAATACTTGTTAGCAGGATAAATTCACTGTTTCATTATATATTTCTATATCTATATCTATATCTATATATGTGTGTGTGTGTGTGCATAGTCTACTGCCAGCCTTTCATTTAAAATGCTGCTTAACATTTTAATGCATCTGTAATAATAATAATTCAGTTTTATAATATGCGTAATAATATAACACTCTCAAAAGGGCCATTTTGCATAATGAGAACTTTTCTTTTTAATACTTAAGGACATTTTGCTGCCAGCCATTTCTGTATTTCATAATGCAGGACTTTTACTGGTGATTGAGTATCTTTACTTTGCTACTTTTACTTAAGAAAATGATCTGAAAACGTCCTCCGCTTCTGCCATGTTGTGAATTTCTATATGCTACGACAAGTCTCTCACATCTCTTTTGATTTCTGCAGTAATATGTAATGGATGTAAGCATCGGTGGAATCAACAAGTGTTCGGTGTTGTTTAAAAAAGAAAAACTTCCCCGCAGCATCTAGCTGGTGCTGGTCGTCTCTCTTCACCACGGCAGCTGCCTGTGATGGTTATCTCTCATTCATTTTTCAAACACACACACACACACACACGCTCCAGACCCACGCACATTTGCACACCAACTCCTGCGACTCACGCACTTCCACATTTGCACACTTGCACACGTTCACACACTTGAACACGCTTGTTCTCCCCCCTTCTCTCTTTTTTTTGACAACACAACTTCCAGCTTAACTTCCAGCAGAAGTGCACCACTCTCAGTCCTTCAGCGGGAGTCGTTACTTTGAGCTACTCGGGAATGCAGTCTAACTTTCTAGTACAAGACTAGTCATTGAGTCTCTCTCCAGGGACCCCCGCTATATAACTTATACTCACTTTACAGGACTTCCATATCAGTGGAAGGCATCTCTCTGTGAAAGCGCCGAGGTACGAGCCGGGATAAAGCTATTTGATGTTTTGTAGCAAACGTATCTGAGGTAATGGATACTGTGTGAAAGGCTATGGCTGCGTGAGTGAAGTGACAAAGTTAGTTTGGGCCTTACAGATCTTTAAATCCCCCCGGATCACTCAAACTGCCCCCTTTCCACACTCACTGCTCCGCTGATTGTGTGTGTTTGTGTGTGTGTGTGTCAGATGATTGGTACCTGGGCTAACAGAGAGGAGTCCCTCAGGTCCTTCTGTGGAGGTTCTCAGGTCTGGTCAGTTAACCTCCATCTCTCTCTTTGATCGCCGCGGCTCAGACGACCCTCAGGGAAAACACAACACACTCAAACCTCAGGCAGACACACACACACATCCACACTTATCCACAGCAGACAAACCTATTGACACACAGGAAACACAAGAAACTTTGCACATATTATGCCAATGCATGCACACATACACACTAGAGCTGCGAATATAGCTTGTGAATAATATCTCAATAGTTTTAAGCTACTGTGCGGTGTGATATTTATCTCAAGATGCATATTTTCTCTAAAATAACATAATGTAAATGCTCAACTAGGGCTGGGCGATATGGACAAAATTAAATATCATAATATTTTTTACCAAATGCCTTAATATCAATATTGCAGCAGTATTGTACAGATGGCTATTCGTGCTTTACTTCACTGTAGCACAGCTTTTAATATCAGACAAAGACAAGACTGATGCAAAATTGTGTGATAACAATATCCAAGATTTAAGATGACATCTAGTCTTGGAAGCACTTTATAATAACCATCATTAATAAATAGTAAACTGAAAGCTAATTAAACTTCAGTTTATAGTTATTTCACTGTTAATGAACAATGAAAGTTTCATATAGTTAGTTTGTAAACCGCCTATAAACATATCTACATTTATGTATACATAAACATATATGTTACGTTACGTTACGTTACGTTACGTTACGTTGCGTTACGTTACGTTGTGCATGAAGTTTCGCAAGTCAAAGATAGTTAGATAAGATGAAAACATTATCTGGATGGTTATTTCAAAGTTCCAACTGATATTTATAAAACTTTACAGTTGCTTAATTTCATTCATCAATAACTATCAACTTACCATTTATTAATGGTTAATATAAAATGCTACATAAACTTATGCCAATGCATACACCCCCTTATCCACACATGCACACAGAGACACACGCACACACACACTTTACCACACACAGTCTGACCAAGGGGTAATGCTATACAGCCAGTGTCAGTGAGAGCAGGGTACTTAAGGTGCTATTACACTCCCATTACCTCTACTCTCATGTGCAATCAGGGAGAGGTGATGGCCTGCGCTCTGGCAACACACACCCTGTTTCCCCTCCTGACAGCACTGCGGACAGAAGCCCGAGGCTCCGGGCTCCGGGGCCGTAAGACGAGGAGATTTAATGTGAAGGGTGTGTGTCGTTATCTGGTAGGTATAAGAGGAGGAATGCATCGTGTAGCAGTGTAGCGAGGCTAACAGGGATGAAGCTCATGCTCCTATTTGCAGATGATGATGATGGATATGCAGAGTTTCATGTGTTTGTGAGTCTGTTTTAATGAAACGTATGAAAAGAAAACACCCCCCCTCCCGGCTCCCGCCCCCATTTTCTACCTCTGTTTTTTGTGCCCTCTCTCTCTCTCACACACACACACTCTCTCACACACACACACGCACACACTCTCTCAGCTGGCCCTAGATAGTTTTGCTCTTCCCCCAGCTCCTCTGGGACCCCTTCTCTGTGTCGTTAATCAGAGCTTCTCAGCTCAGCTTCTCCCTCTCTCCCCTTTTCTTTTTCTTTTCCAACCAACACACATACTCACTTGTGCACACACACACACACACACACACACACACACACACACACACACACACACACACACATATGCAGCCTTACAGTCTCTCTCCCCTCCTCCCCCGTGCATCCTCAGCCCCATCCATCATAAAACGGCAGTGGGAAGGTGGGGTGGTGTGTGTAAGTGTAAGTGTGTGTGAAAGTGTGCGCGTCAGGCTCATGTATGTGCACACGTCTCTGTGTCTCCTCAGCAAAAATGAATTGAGACTTTACAAGAAGAAAGCAATTAGGCCAGGGCTTTGCCCTATCATTCACTGGCTAATGTATCAGAGGCAGAGTGAATATTATTAACGGACGGGGAGGGTGAGGCTCTGTGGGTTTTTACAGCCAGAAGGTAGGACAAGAAAAGACTAATGATTGTGATGAAGTAACCCTGAGTTGAAGGGTTTTAATCACTTGTAGGCTTTGTGGCTTCGCAGTTGACATGCTCTTTATGATAACTGCGTGGCTCCCAGCTCTCAGTCTCTGCCATCCACACCGAACGCTGGTAGGAAAAGAATCTAATGAGCCATTATTGAACATGGACAAGGATGGCTGAGTACAATGCAACAAGATTACTCATTCACCAGGATGTGTGAGCGAAGGCCACGGGGCTGACAACAAATCATGAGTCAGAAAAATGGAAACTATGATGAACAGAGGACAAAGAGACAAATTATGGGGAGGGGGGAGAGAGGAGGAGGAGGAGGAGAGCGCAGGGAGACAAAAGTGCAAAGGGAGAGCGGGGTGACTGAGGTGGAGCATTGATGGACAGAGTCAAGAAGGAGCAGACAGAGGAGAGAGGAGGTGAAGGAGCAGCGTTGGGTCAGTGATGCGTAGAGGCAAACCATTTGCACCTCAGCAGCAACTGAGCAGAGTGTTCTTGACTTCTGCATGAGTGTGTGTGTGTGTGTGTGTGTGACATGGGTCGGGGGAAACTGGGTTCAGATCTGCACTATTAGGAAGAAGGGTTCCAATAGGGTTCTTCATGAAGGGCTGAGGTTCTACGCAGAACCGGTTGCTTCTGAAGAACCCTTTGTCAGACTAAGGCTTCCGTTAAGAACCCTTTTCATCCAAACAACCCCCCAAAGGATTTGAAGGACGCTTTCATCAAGGGTTCTTTGTACCATAAGATAAAAGGTTTCCCTGTAGAACCCTTTGAACATGTTTTAGATAAAGCCCTTGGAATATAGAGAGGTTCTCGGTAGAGCCCCCCCGGTGGGTTCTAGATAAAACCCTTGGAATATAAAAAGGTTCTTGGTAGAACTCCCTGGGTAAGTTGTCGATGAAAGCCTTTGAATATAAAAAAGGTTCTTGGTAAAACACCCTTGGTCTGTGCCAGATAAAATGCTTGGAATAGAAAAAGGTTCTCAATAGAACCCTCATATGTGTCCTAGATGAAACCCTTGGAATATAAAGGGGTTCTCAGTAGGTAGAACACCCTTGGATGGGTTCTAGATTAAATCATTGGAATATAAAAGTGTTCCTTGTAGAATATAGTAGGGGTTCTTGTTAGCACCCATAGAAGGTGGGAAGCATAGAACTTCAAGAGAGGGTTCTGGGTGGAACCATCTCACAGATGGTTCTAGATATAACCTTTTATGTTGGGTACTAGTTAGAACCCTCTGAAAGAGTTTCAAGTCAAACCTTAAGAGAGGGTTCTACCAGGAACTGAAAAGGGTTTCTCCCATGTGGACAAGTCAAAGAACCCTTTACGGTTCATGTTAGCACTTTTACTTCTGAGAGTGCAGGACAGGTCACACTGTAATGGAGGGTTTGAACAGCGTTTTTGTTTCACATCTCTACAGCGCTCTTAAATGTCATGCATTTTAAAAAGTCAGGCCTCGGCGGGTCGCGCTGACATTGATGTGTGTGCTTTCTTCAAACAGGAACCTTCCTCTTTGTGATTTAAAGCAACATTTCGTGCTCTCTGGTTACATTTGTTGACATCACTCAGCTCTTAACAGCAAATGTGATATGATAACTCAATCAGGCAAGACGCTAAATATTGAGATAAGCCCATAGTGACCCTGAAGAAAAATATGAGGCCAATCTGTTCCAGCCTGTTTCTGTGTTACAGTCACAATTACTGAAGATTACAGCTAAATCACTTCCACATGGGCTCAATGAAAACTTTACAATCTCTCCCACAATACACGATGAGGTGACTTTGTTTGGACTTAAACCAACAGAGGAGAAGAGGAGAGGAGGTGAAGGAAGTAAAGGAGAGTGAGAGCCTCAGAGCAACGGGGGTTTGAGGTGGGGTGTGGGGGGGGCGGGGTGGTGTTTGAGGGATAGGTGGAGGATTTTTTTTGTAAAGAGCTTATGTTTGAACCATCATGCAACCATCATTTTCTCTCCCAAGAATTCCTGTTCCAAAATCTGTCAAATGGGAAACAAATGTTGTGGGTGAGACCGCACGGGGATAAAAAACATTCTTGTTGTTTCACAATCCACCACCAGAAAAGAGCTGGCTCAGAGGAGGAATAAAAGAATGAGCAAGCAAAGACAAAAATCAAAATCAGCTTCAACATCACAGAAAGCAGAGGAATGCTCCAAGACAGACCCTTTAAAAATGCATTTGTACTTTAAAAAGAGGCAGGCATAATAAGGGACTGTATAAAAATTATTAGGGGTGTCAAAAGTGTGGAGAGTTGTCTATTTTCACTTTTTGCCCAAGGGAGGGTTGTTATATAATTTTAAAGTTACATGGCTTTTAAAAGTGTGTTTAGGCTTTGTTGTAAGTTTGGCAATTTGTGGCTATGTGAAAATTATCATTTTATTAAAATAGTGATTTAACACTGCAGTCCTATGACGGTGAAGGACAGTTGACCGAAATCGACCAAAGCTGAAATCAGTGCCACAGAACCAGAGATATCTTTTTTTTTTTAAGTCCTCATTGTGAAAACCTGGTGACTACATTACCCACAATGCAACTCTACCACTGACAGTTTGGTCAGAGAGCCCAGTATTAAATGTGGTTTGGCAGCACTATATTCTGTTGTGGTCATGCCAGTAAGACCTCTTTGAATTTTTGATTTCTTTTAGTTTCACAACAGTTTGTGAAATAATCACAAAATGTGATCTATAGATTAATTCTACAACTTTCAAACTAATAAGGATGAACGTAGGGTCTTTACACAGGAGAGCTGGGTTCATTTCCCACGAGAAACCAGTGATTTAACAAAGTATTTTTGGTGCCAAAACCTGTTGAAACTGTGACCGTTATTTTGCAAGTCGTATTTATTCTGGCTAGCTTGACCGCAGAATGAGAACGATGGTGGATAACACTACATTAGCTGGAAAGTCATGCTGAGTGTCACTAAACAAACAAAGGAACATTTGTGACCATGTACTCAAATGTACAGTACAGATTAAATTTCGTGACCATTTCACAAACAGCAGTGAAGCTGTGCTGGAGATTTGGGTTTGTTATGCTAGCAGCAGCTAATGTAGCCTCGAGCCACTAGCCTCAAAAGCAGAGATGAGCAGCAGGCTTCAGAGGTCTGGTAATCTAAACTCTCTTCTCCCACTCCCATTTTTAAAAAACTTGTAGTCTTCAGCCAAGTGATGTCGCTTGAGGCAATTTATCAGACTTTGTGCAGCTCCCTCTGGAGCCACAAAACATTTTTCATGTACGCAGTAGTACCTCACAAGACGCGTAAACAGACGATTATGTGTAAAATCACAGTTATGCTTTCACATTTTAATGTTTAAATTGGGTTACACCATCTTAAAGGAGAAATAATATATTCATTGCACTAAATCTAAAATGACCACGATATATCAACAGAGATTAACGAAACATGCGGAGTTGAAATATTGTCTTCTCCATCAATGACGTTACAGACTGCATGTTTTCATCACGGTGCAGATCTGTTTTTGTTTGCCTGTTTCACGTTTATTCACTTTATTTGCTTCACACAGAGTTTAAATTAATGCTGAATGTTAGCTGAATGATTAAGTGTCTGTTTATGAGTTGTAAAAAATAATCATCTATAATCTTTTTGAAGGAGCAGATGTTTATGACAGTTAAATTGAACATTATGTCGGGCGCCCCAGTGACTCAGTCGGTGGGACGTGCAGCCCATGTGCGGAGGGTCCTCAGTGGTGGCCGTGGGTTCGACTCCTGCCTGTGGCCCTTTGCTGCTCCATTTCAGGATTTCCTGTCTATCATAGCTTAGCTTTATATCGATAAACAGATAACAGTTATAAACATCTGATCAACTTACAGTGTAGGACTCATCATAGCTTGTTAAAGTCTAATGTTGCACTTGTGCAGGTTCAGTGTCCCTGCAGCCTGCAGGCAAAAAGGCCAGAGGAGGAGGGGGCAGGGCTAGACAGCTCTTTCCAATATTTGTAATTTTGGGCCGCAGTACCCATTTTTAATCTTAAATCTTAAATTATTTGAGTTATCAGTGCTGAACTGAATCAGATTTATTACTGTTATATTAGTTTAAGACATTGGGCATATTGTGCTACATATTTTCTTTTACTCAAGGGGAGGGTCCAAAAGAAATATTCAGTAATGCCGGACAGGGGTTGCTTTTTTATGAAGTAAAACACAAAGTTCACCCCCCCCCTCCTCCCAATTCCAATAATTTTTGAACAGTCCCTAAAGTCAGTGAAAGGAAGGGGTTGATTGTTCAGCTAAGTAAAGTCATTTCTAGTTTTTCCCATTTTTCCTCCATAAAGTGAACTTGTTGAAATGTCCTCTTTGTCCACCGCTGCTCCTTGGTAAAACAATCCAGGGTAAAGTCAGAGCGTGTGGTCGTTAACTCCGGCTGGCATACCTGTCTTGCTTTTATAGGTGGCAAAAGCTACTAATCCTTCAGTCCAATATTTACTTAGTCCAAGTTATGCTTTCCTGGACCCTAGCTATGCATCTCTGCTGCTCCCTGCTTATATATTCTTGGCCCTTGATGTATTCCTGGCTCAGGAAACAAGTTTTAGTGCCCCGCAAGGGCTGAGTGAGAATTGACAGTGTGTGCCAGAGTGAGAGCGAGAGGTAGGGGGCCTGTTTTAGTTCCACTGTGTTTGTAAGGTCACTCAGAGTACATCTGTATGGAGTGGGAACTCACTCGCTTTCACTGTCACAACCACTCACAACAGCCATCTGTAATGCTGTTATGTGGAGCACTGTGTCCCTTTGTCCCTTACACACACACACACACAGGCAACCGCACAGTCGCTCGCACACCCTCACACGTATAACGGCACATACGTGTAGACACGCACGCACTCGAACCCGCACACGCTCGCAGGGCGTCACCGTTCACACGACAACAAATGAACCAGCGCAAACACACATTAACATAATGCTGGGTTCTAATTGCAAGAGCATGTGTTTCTAATGAAAAAGTTGTTTTAGGGTTTTATTCCGCTCGGCTGTCAAACAATTCAGCCGTGTTTTGAAATATAATTGTGGGGACCGTAAGAGTTTCGAAACCAAACCAAAACATTGCCGCGATCCTGGTTTCTAATGTTTCTAATTTGTTAAAATATGCTGAGTGAATGACAAAAGTAGAAGTCTGACCTGCCAAGAAAAACATATCAGAGGCAGGGCCATGTGGAAATACAGAGTCTCTTTTAGAAACATGATCAATGTAACCTTTGTTACAGGAAGGAGAGAGGAGAGGAAGGGGGGGAGGAGGCTGAGTGGGGGGGAGGTGAGGAGACAACATACAGAGACAGTAGGTTCATGTTTGTGTACATGTTTATTTATCACCATATCTACGGTGCATAAAGTGAAAACAAGCTTAAGAATTCAAGTGGACAGTTTCGTTCTGCTTGTGTATGCACCACATACTGATGTTACACGCATTGTTGTGGTGAACTCGAGATTTTCTGTGTGCAGCGAATATGTTAGAGGGTTATTTTCACAAACTGTCAAATGCTGAGAGGAAGAGAAGGATTTAATCATTCGCAGATGGGAAGTATATCTTTTACTCCTCATTTGTGCTCATTCTGTCACTGTAAAAATAAAGTTTAAAGTTAAGTTATGTTTTGTTTTAACTTTAAAAAAAAGGTTTGTGTCCAGGCTGCCTTAGAGTTTTAAAGTTTACAGAATTTGAAAAGACAAGTTGAGGTAACGATTCAAAACAAATAATATTCAACAAGCTTAAGCTATTAAGTTGAACCAGCAATTCTTCAGTCACACAGATGAACATTTATGACATTTAATGTTTATTATAAGGACCAGTGTGTAGGATTTAGTACCATCTAGTGGTGAGCTTGCAGGTTGCAAACATAAATTCCCACTTAAATATTACACACTGGACCTTTAAAGTGTATTAGAGACATTAGAGATTATTATAGATATGTATAATAATTAAAATATCAGTGAGAGTTTACTGTTTCAGTGCCCTGATATCACCACAGTTTGCATGCCAAACTCTCATCCAACCAAACTTGAAAGGCAAAATCAGTCATTTTAAAATCAAAATCAGTTGTTGATGTACCACTGCCTTGATCGGTTTGTCTTAAGTGTTTTAAAAAAAATGTTTGGATTCACAAAACAGATCGAGGCAGAGGTCGACCAGCAACTCCAGTGTTTTTTGAGGTAAAATTACTAATTTCGCCTACGGAGTTTGGTTGGTTTGTGGAGAGCTGGGAAAGGCTGTCTGACGGCAAAGTGAAGGGATAAAAATATTCCAAATATAGTGTTCTCTTAAACTGATTTAAGTGGCTAAAATACATTTTGTTGCTGACGCCGTCGACAGCAGTTCATTGCTGAGCTTCTGTGCTGGTGCCCCTCTCTGCTTCTCCTAACTGGGGGCGTACTGACCATCATCTACTGCAGGTAATATACTGATTATCAATAAATATTTCAAATAATCTGAACTATCCCTTTAAGTTACTAAAAAAAAAAAGATTAGTTGATTCCACTAAATTCCTGTGTGAGTTTTTACAGTGCTCTCAGGCTGGAGTGAGGAGGATGTGTAGCCCCCTCCTCCCCTCCTCATCCCACACACTTCTAACCCAAAACTAACATACAGCCTGGAAGTGGGCTGAGGGTGTGTGTGTATGTATGTATATGTGTGTGTGTGTGTGTGTGTGTGTGTGTGTGCATTGGTGAGAGGGAGAAAGAAATTCATATGGTTGTAGAGCATCTCTTTTTTTTTCTTCCCCCCGCTGCTCTCTGCTTCTCTTTCTCTCTCTCTCCCCTTCCCTCCCCACATATCTGTTTCTCCGAAGAATAACATACAAACCCTCTGTGAAAGGATTCATGGTTTATTAAACCAGAGGTCCTTTTCCTGTTTCAACACTGAGAAGAAAAAATAAATACCACAGTTTGTTTTCTCTCCCTCTAGCTTAGTCCTCTATCTATCTCTCTATCTATTTTCATACATTTTTTCTCAAATCATTTTTTTTCCTGTCATCCCGGTTGTGTCTGTCAGTCTCTCAACTTTGTCTTGAGTGTATTTCTTCCCCTGAACTTTCCATACTCTTAACATTGTGTCTACGTCTTGTTTCAAGTCTCTTTTTTTTCATCTCTTGGACACCAATCAGCCACACAGCCCATTAAAGCAGAGTGTGTGACCACTGAATGGGTCCCACTAGTTTGTGTGAGTGTGTGTGTTATGCGGAGGGCAGACTAGGATAACTCAGGGTAATGTATTGTCCTGGGCGTGCACCCTGACAGTTCCCCCTGCCGGTGCCTGGTCATTCATTACTGCTAATTTGACATGTTTACGGACCCCCCTCCTAACATTACATACTTAAGGCAATCGACTGACCTTAAATGGAAACACCTACAGCCGCGCGGCATGTCAATACCAGATGAGAATGTTGGTGTCTGTGTGTGTCACGTGTGTGTGTGTGTGTGTGTGTGTGTGTGTGTGTGCATGCTCTCATGTGTACCTGTGAAGCAGTGCATCAATACTGAGTTAGTGGTTAATCTCGAAGAGCAGGTGAGTTATGCCGGCTGGGATGGTTTCCAGCATTATCAGAGTAAGTGTGTGTAATGTGGCTAAGAGGTGAACAATTCAGGATAATGCAGGAAGTGTGTGCATGTGTGTGAAGGTGCAGTGGTGGGAGAAGTATTCAGATCCTTAACTTATGTAAAAGTACTTAAAACACACAGTGAAAATACTTCACAGCAAGTATGAGTCCTGCATTCAAAACCTTAAGTAAAGATATTCAGGTATTTATTTTTCTTAAAACGACAGCTTTCTTACTCCTTACATTTTAACACAAATACCTGCACTTTCTACAACTTGGACTTTCAAAACAGAGTTGTTACTTTAGTTTTAAAGCATTTTAGGGGAATTATTGATTATTTTGAAGTATCAGACTGTGAAGAAACGTAATAAGAAAGACAACACACCCAGAGCTCGCTTAAGTGAGTGACATCAAGATATCTTAACATTAACCCCTGAAGCTACAATACCAGTATGTTTTTGTACCGGGATGTAGTCACACAACAATGGGTCTTACCCGCAATTTCCACCGGGCACGGCTGTGCCGCGTTACGACCGCGCCGCGAGAGTCGGAGCGATTCGCGGCCATTCTACAGAATACTTGTGATTCCACCAGAAGTGCTGTGGCGGCTCTCTGCTCTGCATCAAATACGCGCCAATTCTTTTTTAGACGGATGACGTGTCAATTAGCACAGAGCAGATCGAACGGGCAGGAAGTCAGACACAGAAAAAGTAGGGAGAATCCAGTTAATTTTCAAAATAAGACCCCGTGCAGACTCGCGATCATAAAGACAGACAGTAAAGAAACTATTTAGCCACGTAGCCACATAATTTGGCGGACAAAACGCTCCGCTGCTGAAACGCTTCTGAAACGCTGCTGGTGGGACTTGCAGCTGTGCGGAGGACGAATCAGAATCGTGGCGCAAACGTGCCGCGCCTGGTGGAATTACTCGTTCTTTAATGGCTGATAAAGAGACCAGGAGTCATTGGATAAGGAGCAGCGAGATTGGTGATGGTGATGTATATTGTGCGAGATGAGATGTAGTTCTCGCAACACTAAACTTAACACTTAACACTCAGACAAATGTAGGGAAGCAGAAAGTTCAATATTTGCTTCTGGGGTGTAGTAGAATAGGAGTGTGAAGCTGTATAAAATGAAGATACTCAAGTAAAGTAAAGTGAAAGTACCTCAAATTCGTGCTTAAGTACGTTACTTGACTAAATGTACTTAGTTACAATCCAACTCTGTGAATGAGGGGGGAGAAAGCCAAGCTGGGTCAAGAGGGCAAAGTAAGAGATTAGACCTGTAAGAACTGATATCTGTTTTGATTTCAATCACAGCTTGTCTAATTCCCCTCTCCCTCTGTTTGTGTTTTTACATATTCAGCACTTAAATACAGTGTTGTGTCATTAAACGGCCAATCTTGCATTGTTCTCTCACTGATACACAACATTAATCACCAATTAGCTTGTCCTGCGACTGGCCACCTCTCTCATTAGAATATGATAGAATATAATGGTACTTAATGATGCTTAGGAAACATAATTAAATGACTGAGCTGTAGAACATGTGGAAGAACCGCGGTGCATCAATCAAAGGCGACCCTGTCAATCCAGCGCTCGTCAAGAGCGGAGCGGAGAGTGAAAACACGAGGGTGTGTGTGTGTGCCGAAACCACTGGCCTCTATCATGACCTCATTAGGGAGAAATGAAGGGTGGACGTGTCCCCATCACGAGATACCATTGGTGCTTCAAAGTGTGAATGACATTAATATGTGACTGTTTCTGCCTCTGTCTGAATGTCAGTCGGTCTATCTGGCTCTGCACTGGAACAGATGAGGGAAAAAAAAGGGCCATCTCTCTGAGGTATCTGCTTCCAGCTCTAATTAGCATGTGAATAAATGGAATAAATAATCTATATTATTTATGGATTTGCTTTTATCATTAATCAACATAACAAAAAGCTCGTCTAATGTGCTCGCTGCAGTCGCCACTGTACTGTCAGCTGAGGGGACGATGGAGGAGGGGGGGGGGGCAAATAGCTTATCTTTTGTTTTTTTCTCATTTTAGTAGAACAATAAAGATAAGTGTTCTACATGCTTGCTTAACACACACAGTTCGCCGGCCTCCTCCCCTTCTCCTTCTCTCTCTCTGCCGGCAGTGGTGAAATCCATCTCTCTATCGCTATCTCTCTAACATCCATTACATACCCCAGCCCCTCACCTCCCTACTCATTAGGCCAACGCACAGTAAATTAGCAGCAGCAATTACAGGGAATATAAAGCATAGGCTCTGCCGGGCTCCCTCTGACAGGTACCACACAGATCATAGACAGACACCCACAGTCATCGGGATAATTACTGTGGGAAACGACCACACACCCTCGTAAGCGAGAGCGCAAACCCTGAGTGTGAGTGCTGCACACTCATTCTGGGTATGCCTGCACTCAGATATGCTCTGTCTTACTGGCAGGCGTGTTCGTGCATACATACACAGATGCAGGAAGGCGGCTCCTGTGCACCTGCAAACACAAACACACAACAGTGTTCGTTTTGACAGCAAATTTTGATCTTATCATAGTTTTTTAAAGCTTTTTTTTTGGCTATTGCCTTTATTTCTGACAGACACAGCTGAAGATATGACAGGAAAGGGGGTAGAGAGAGAGGGGATGACACGCAGCAAATGGGCTGCATGTGGGAGTCAAACCGGCGGCCGCTGCAGAGGACTAAGAGCCTCGGTACGTGGGGCGCACGCTCTACCAACTGAGCTATAGGGGGCGCCCCCTCATCATAGTCTTTTGACTAGAATGCCATTTTTTTGGTCAAATTTTAGTCACCTGAATTGTTGTGGTTTTACTATAGTTCGAGTCATCTCAATATAATATCCTTAATAGATTTAATAAATCATAAGATGACCACGATATGTCAACAGAGACTAAGGAAACATGTTAAGTTGATTGTTTGACAACAATGCTACAGCCGCAGTGTTGTCCTTTGAAATTTCTATTACGGCCTGTAACTTGTGTTATTCTTTGCACATTTCATGTTCATTCTAAACCAAAATATTAGTGAGTATCAGTTTTTGAGTTGTGAGGAATCATTAATAATCTTTAAGAAGGAGTGGATGTTTGACGATGGGACAGGTAGCCACTCCGACTGTGAGTGTGTATTTTCAGAGAAGTGGGCTTTTGTTTTCAGGATAACGGTCTTAGCTTTACATCGACAGACACTTGAAAGTTACAAACAGCTGATCAATTTACAGTGTAGGACTCGTCGCCACTTGTTATTTTCAAATTACAGTGTTGGTCTTGTCTTGCGCTCCTGCAGTGTTCTTGCAACCTGCCTGAGCTTCCTCACGTCTGGGGAGGATGGACGTGGGAGAAACAACTCTACAACTACACT